>JADRCD010217458.1:3057-13411 GCA_019843815.1 Montemys delectorum
AATGGTTCTTGAGCTATACACAGACATGTTTAGCAATGACATTTAAATTCAACCAACTCAGTCCCTTGTTCTTATACTGACAAATGTTATCCTGTTGTCATCTAAAAGTTTATGTTAAATTTATAGGCATTTATCTGCCAAAGAATCTATAATGTTTTTAATGGCTTTTATGAAAGAGGCAACATAGGTAACAAAATATTTTGATTTAAAAAGTTGACTTCTAAGAATTCTGACAATTGAGTACATTTGTGTAGCTACCTCCTTAATACATGAAGGATTTACATCACCCAGAGTTTGCTTGGGCCTTTTCCAAATCTGTTTCTCATCTAGCATTCTCTTACCGTAACCACGTACTGGCTTTTATCAATTTAAATTATTTTTTCCTATTCACAAACTACATCTCAGTGTGGTCACATAGCATATACTCATTTGTGTCTGGTTTCCAGTAATTTTGAAATTCATCATGTTCCCACATCTGTCAATACTTAATTCCTCTTTGCTGTTGAACAATATTCTCCTGGACGAATATACCACAATATGTCTGTCATTTTTTATATTCATGGACTTTGGATTGCCTTGGCTGTTATTAATAAGGTTTCTAGGAACATTAAAAGGCCTAGATATTAATCCTCTGTCATATACGTAGATGATAAAGATTTTCCTCTAAATCTCTATGTTCTTTTTACTCAGCTGTTTCCTGTGCTGTGTGGAAAGGTTTTAATTTCATGCAGTACCATCTGTCAGTTATTAACAACCGTACAGTGAGCAGTTGAGGTCCTCTGCAGACAATCCTCTGCCATTAAGGCTTTCCCCCATGTTTCCTTAGAGCAGTTTTAGAATTTCATCTCTTACTTAAGGTCTTTGCTCTATTTTGAATTGATTTCTATACACTGTGAGAGATATGGTTTTAATTTTATCCTTTAATATGTGGGTGCTTCGTTTGCCCACACCATTTGTTGAAGAAGCAGTGCTCTTCCCAGTATGCATTTCTTATATATATTTGTCAAAATTAGGTGACTCTATCTATGTGACCCTATTTCTTAATCCTCTTCTACTTCTTTTCCACTGTGGAAGTCTTTTAATTTTTTTGTTAGACTTATTCTTTTATCTTTTTATCTTTTATCTTAGACTTACTATTTGTTCAATTGAGACTGTTGTCAATAGGATCCTCCCTAACTTGGCTTTCTTTTCCTTAAATTTTTTATTGTTGGGTAGGAAGGTTATGCATTCATGTGTATTAATATATAAACATCTTACTTTGCACAAATATTTCTCAGATCTAACAGTTTACTGGTGGAATCTCTGGGGTCTTTTAATTATAGGCTCCAGTTGTTTGCAAATGGAGATAATTTAACTTGTTTTCCTTTCTATATAGAATTGATTTGTCACATAATATGATTATAATAAAGTTATTTAATACTGTATTAAATATGATTTCAGAAAGTGGACATCGTTGTCTCATTCTTGATTCTTTTTCCTGAGGAAATGCTTTCATTTAATATAATAGCCACAAATTTCCTGTGCACAGCTTTATATGTGGAGGAGTGTCCCTTCTAGTCCTAATTTCTTTAGGGATTTCTTCATCAAGGAATATTGTCAAAAGATTTTTCTACATTTATTCAGATGATCAAGTGATTCCTGCACTTAATTCTCTTGCAGTGTTATGGTCACTGATTTGCATATGTAGTACCATCCTTGAATTACTGGGTTGAAACCTAATAGATCATAATCTAATTTGGTCTTGAATTCAGTTTTGAGTTTTGTTGAGAAGTTTTGGCCTATAGTTTCCTGGTTTAGTCCATGTCCTTATATGAGTTACCTATCTAGGTGATTGTGTCTTCTTAGAATGTGCTTGGTCTTCTTTCCATTTCAGATTTTTAAGAGTCAGTTGAAGTTACATTGATGCCAATCCGTCCTTAAAGGTTTGGCAGGGAAGCTACATACATTGGTCGTCTGGCTTTTCTTTCTTAGGGTACTGCTTCATGTACTTCCTTGCGTGGTTTGGATCTGTTTAAGCCATTTTATTGTCTTTCTTTTTGTTTCTTTTTCTTTTTCCTTGTTTTGGCAAGTCATATGTACCAAAGAATTATTCTGTCCCCCCCCACCCCAATTTTCCAAGTTTATAGAACAGATTTTGAAATATTTCATTCATATCGATTCTCTAATTTTACTACAGTGTTTCTGTTTGTTTCTAACTTTATACTTTATTAATATGTCTTCTTAACCTCTTTTGGTCAACTTTGCCAAAGCTTTGCCAATTTTGCTTAAATTGTCAGAGAAGCAAATTTCTGTTTCATTGGCTTCTTTTGTATTGTTCCTTAAGCCTTCATTCCACTAACTTCTGACCTCACTCTTATTTCTCTATGTCTACAGCTTTAGGGATTAGTTTTGCTTGTTTCTCTATGACCTGGAGAGACATAATTATGTTATTCATTTAAGATAACCTAGATGCTGAATTATATTTTCATTATTTTTTTTTGTCTCTCTGCACCTCCCCCCAAGTGTGTGGGTGTGTGTATGTGAATGTTACACTACACATGTGGAGGTCAGAGGGAAATTTATAGAAGTCTCTCTTACCATCTAGATTTCTGGAATCAAAATCAGGTCTTCAGGCTTATTTGCAGTCACCTTTAACTAGTAATTCATCTGTTGGTCTTGACTCTTTACTATACAAACAAAGAACTAAAACATTGTTCTTGACACTGCATTTGCTATCTATATTCCAAACGTCCTGTTAAATTGTATTTTCACTTGATTCTAGGATTTATTTTTGCTCTGACCTTTCTGACTTCATTAATCACTTATGGATCACTCAGGAATATATTTTGCTCCCTTCATTATTTGTGTAATTTTATGGTATCTCTTACTATTGCTTTCTAATTTTTTTTTGCTGTGATAGAGTAAAATATATCAAACTGCTTCAGATTTTTGTAATTTTTATTTGTTAAAACTTACTTTATTACATTTAAAATACGATATATTTTAAGGAAAGTTCCTCCAGGGCTTGCTGAAAATGTATATTCCTTAATTGTTGGGATCCTGTATAAATGTCTAATAAGTTCATTTGCATTATGGACTAGCTTAATTTGAAGTTTCTTTATGAATGGTTTTCATCTGGATCTCATCTATTAGGGAGACTAGATTGTAAACTCTGTTCCCTTGTTGGCTTTCTCATCTACATTCCCAAGTTTTTTATTTGTACTGCTGACCTCCTCACGCATCCTATGTCTTTCTCACCTATCCTGCTGCCTCTCTTCTGTAGGTCCAGAACTGACACCAGATGGATGCAGGAATTTGGTTGGAGGTCAGCTAAGTGTTGAGACCCTTGTGTTTCTCATGAGCTAAGTTGGTTCTGAGCTAAGTTGGTACATCAAGGTTGTTTTATTTATTATTATTATTACATTTCCCTTCTTTGTATATCAGGAATTTCTGCTGGTCATACTTTGCTTTACCATCTCTGGGGTGAATAGTTCTCCCAACCCAGAGATTCCTTACTGTAGCTAAAGTTCTATCTTGAGGGTATATCCCCAGAGTACTGAACGTGGGAGGAACAAACTCAGAGCTGAGCTCTGCACAGGTATACCTCACTTTGTTCTTCAAATGTGCTGGGCATTAAACATCCTGCTACATGTATCCCTTAGTGGACTAGAACTTCAAGCACTCAGTCTCTACAGATGTAAACCTTACAGCAGACTGGTGAGCTTGAGCCACACATTGACCCTAGGCTTGGAACTATCAAACTCCAAAATTATTATTGAGTGATAAGGCCAACTTCTAGCCACTGAAGGTGAGTTACCTCATCCTGTACACTTCACTGCCTGAGCCAGAGATCTTGACACTCTGTTGCCTAGCTTGTCAGTGTTTTGTTCTTCTCTTCTATATGACTGCTTCTACAGGCTCTCTCACTCTGGGGGTGTGGAAAGTCTTTATATTCCCTACAATCGTGATTATCATTCTCTGTCCTGAGAACCCCAGGGTAACTCAATTATAAACAGTCTGTTCCTTCTGAAAATAATGGTCTGAGCTATGAGAGGTTACACGGTAGATCTCAGCTCAAATGCTAACCCATTCTACCATGTAACTGTTTCACCAAAACTTGTATAGGAACAGAGTCCTGTGAAGGCTGGGGGTTTGTCCTGTAGGTTAGATTACCAGTCTCTTTCTTCCAAATGTATCTGGCTTACTCTTTGAGATTTCTGCTTCCTCATGCTGCCGTGGGAAAGCCATGCTTCTGGAGTTGTGTGCTTTGCCTTATGTTAACTTAGTTACCATTCTGTTCCTCTGTTCCTCTGCACTTACCACCAGTCCCATCATTCCCTTTAAGATTTTTCTGCTCCTGTTTCTCTTCTCTGCTTCCCTCTCTTCTTTTTCTTCCTCTAATCCTCTCACCCTTCGGCTGTAGTTTATTTTTGCTTATCCCAAAACTTTTCCTAAACTTTGTCACAGGAAGGCAGCTACTCCTCTATCATCTTCCGATGAGTAAGTCTGGTGGAAGGAGCGTCATTTGCATAGTCTTTCTCAACCTGTAAACTGTGAATTTCTAGCAGTGAACACCTTCGTGTCTTCTCAGGCTTGGGATGTCCATTGTGCTTCCTCAAGCTGGCAGAGAGGTTAAATACTGCTGTCTACATTCTAATGACCAGGGTTTGAGAATAGAGCTCAGATTTGTTTTGTGTTTAAAATAAAGTACCCCTTGTTATCTCTGCAAACTTCTTTGGAGCCAAATCAAGTTTTTGTTTATCTTTATAGGAAAATGTAAGCAAATGAATTCCGATTAATATTTATCTCTAGGTAGACAAACCAGTACCAAAGGAGTCTCAGATGGTACTAGTGAATGAAGTTGCTTCTTAATGTTCTTAATGTTCCAAGGGGGCCCCCTTCTCAAGACAGAATGGCCTTAGTCCACTCTGTTCTTATGTGATCCTCAGTAGCCCTTTGATGGTCCTTGTCTTTTTCTGCCTTGGGCTGGAGACAAATATGTTTTTGAGACTGGAAAATCATAACCAAAACTGAGTTCATGAACTCTAACTTGATAACATCTTTGCAGCCAATGTAGAAGACACTACACTGTAATTCTGTGTGTGATCTGGCATCTTTACGAGTACATGCTTTAAACCTATATAAAATTATTATTTTTAGGAAAACTGATACTCAATTGTTTTATCTCTGCTAATAACCATAATTGCTGAGATTCTGTTATTTTGTCTGATTGCTTTTCAAAGGTGGGAAAACAAGAGTCTAATAATGTACAGTTCACCTTCCTTAAGCAATGGTGCCGCTTAAAGTGTGACCCAAACCCATGATTTTTAATGTAGCCACTCCCACACACCTACTGATAATAAAATCCTGAAGAGTTAGGTTAGTGTACTTCATACTCTTACACCGCAAACTGGACTCTAATCTGCTCTTTTCATCATTTGTAATCTCAACACTTTCTGGGAAAGCACAGAGTTCCTTGTATATTTCCCAATTCTGCTTTTTCTTTACAACCGATCTCCTGCATTGAAGCCTTTCAGCAAATTCACAGCACACACATCCTTCTCTAAACACCAGTGCTTTCAGTCATCATGCTAGAACAGCAGGTCTTCCCAATTTTTTCTATCTTTTTCAGTTAATATTTTCAGTATTTTGTATCTCTCTCTCTCTCTCTTTCTCTCTCTCTCTTTCTCTCTTTCTCTTTGTGTGTATGATGCACTTACACATGTGTTCAGGTACATTCAAATGTGTGTCTACATGAGAAATCCAGAAATTGATGTTGATTGTCTTTTACTCCTGCTTTCTACTTTTGCTTTTTTTTAAAAACTTTTTGTTGAATCTTTGTGAATGTCACATCATTCATGCCAATCCCATTCATCTCCTTGTCCCTTCATATCTTCCCCATACCCTTGCAATGTCCCCTATGAAAGAAAACTAACAACAACAGCAAAAACAAGACTAAAAAACATCTCATCATGGAAGCTGTGGTGTATGCCAGAGGGTGTCCCACAGTACACTCCTTTTCCCACACATCTTTGCTTGCAAATATTCCTTGCAATGAGTCATTGGTCTGGTTTGAGGCCTCTGACTTCTGCTAGAATATCAATTCTGGATCCTTATAGGAACTGCTCTGAGATATCCTATTGTTGCCCTGTGTCATGGAGATATTGCAGCTTTGGATTTTGAGAACCTGCCCCTTCATGAGCTCCAGCAGTTTATAAATGGGATAGATTTTGGGGTGGGCCAACTCAAAGCTCTGGGTCTAAGCTTGGATGATAAACTGACAACTTAGCCTGCCAGCTCTCATGCACCCATACCTACAGGACAAGCTTTCCAACACTGCCCCAGCTGGCTCATCCAGTGCCTTAGTTGACAAGGGGCAGGGCCTGCTCTCCAGCTCTCACCAGTTTACAGTTTATAAGTGAGATTATCAGTGAGCGACCATGCCCACTTGGTATATTTGTGGATGCTGTATATATGAAGTGAGCTGTTCATCCATGGATTCATCGCCCCAGGCCTCCATGATGTGTTTGTATGCAAGTGTTTTTCTGTCCTATAGTTTGAGATAAGTAATGTGGCGTCTTTAACATTTTCCCCTAAGATTCTTTCTGTGTTTCTATACTATATTAGAATTGTTAGCTCTAGTTCTTTAAACAATGTAATTGAATTGTATATAGGCATTTAATTTGTGAATTGCTTTTTATAGTATGGACAAAGGGTGAAGAGGATGTAGAGCATCTACTACCCCACCCATACTACTATACAGCAGATAAGTGGTGTGGCCAGTTCTCCTGTGCACACAATCTCAGGGCCAGCTTACCTGGGCTCTGCCATCAGGGTCAGCTCTACTGTGCTGCCCAGATGAAGTGTAGGCCCTGTTCCCCCAAGTGCTACAACTGGTGAGGGGGTAGAGCCAGCTCTGCACAGCCTTTGGGCATCACCATGGTTGCGGGTGGCAGGGACATCTGCATGGCTTTTGATGGCACTGTAACCCACAGACATTGGTATAGACTCCAGCTGCTGAGTGGTCATGGACCCTGGCCCTCTGCCATGGCATGACCTGAGACTTCATCAATGCTTCAGGTGAAAGAACAGGCTGCTGACATCATCCTCTTCCTTACCACCCTCTCCTTTCCAGTTCTATGTCTCTTCATAGTGCTCAAGCCATTCTGCTTCTCTTAGTCTACCATATCTCTACCATATACTTGCATATCTTAGTGGCTCCTGCCTCGAGTAGGCTATGTTGTAGGTGCGCCTCTGTTTGTCTTTTGCCCTCCTGCAAGTGGGCTTTCTACTTTTTTTTTTTTTTTGAGACAGGGTCTGTCACTGAAACTGGAGGTCACTCACTGGATAAAACAGATATACATCAATCTTCTAGGATTCTCTACTCTCCACATTCTTGTGCTGTGATTAGACACGTACAATGCCATGCCTATCTTCTTAAGTGGGTGCTGTGAATTTGAACTCAGGTACTCATGCTTTCAAAGCAAGGAATTTACCTACTAAGTCATCCTCTTAGCGGTTTTTTATAATTTTAATTACCATTGTTGAAAATCAGTTTTATCCTTTACTTTTGAAAATCTTAAATAAGAGCAGTGACTATGGATGTCCTTGTTTCATTTCTGCTGTTAAAGGAAATATTTTTTGATGTTTCCCATTCAGTGTGAAGTTACTGCTGTGTCTGTTCTACATTACTGTTATTTTCTGGATAATCCTTTAATACTTGATTTGTTCATTACTTTCATCAGAAAAGTATGTAGAACTGAGTGGCCTTTATCTCAATATGTTGTCAATATGTATGTCAATCATTTATTTTTTATTTTTGAATCCAATTATAAATTATCATGCTTATTAATTTGTATATATTAAATCATTATTTTATCCCTGGAGTAAAACCAACTTGATCATGATGTATGCTCTTTTAATGTGTTGTTGGATTCAACATGCAATATTTCTTTATTGATCTTAATGTGTACATATGTGTTCCTTCTATTTCTATTTTATTCAATAGTTTGAGGGGTACTACTGTCAGCTCTTAAATATATACAGTTGAATTCAGTTGTCAGTGTTCCTAGTCTTGATACTTTCTTTACTATGAAACTGCTTTTCCTTCTGAGTGAGTTTGGCTTGAATTCTATTTTGTCAGAGATGTGTTTAGCTACTGCTGCTTGCTTTAGGATTCCATTTGCTTCACTTTCAAGTTATGTATGACTTTGCTGGTGAGGTGAATTTCTTGCAGAAAACAAATTGATGGATATTATCATTTAGTGCAGTCAACCAATTCGTATCTTTTTATTAGAAAATTGAGACCATTTATATTCATAGTTATTGAAATGTAGTTAGTAAATTCTGTCATTTGCCTTTTTCATGATTACTTTGGGTCAATTATATGTTTGTATTTTACTAACTTATCCTAGAGATTTGATTTTTCTGAGTTGGACTTGCAAGGTTCTTTCTTACTTCTCATTTTCTTTGTCTACTCTTGAACTAGATTTATTCTCTCTCCTGCACCCATCAGTGTGCTTCTTGTGACTCCACTTCTGCTCGGGTGTCTTCCTTAATGAGGACTCAGTGGCCAGGCATGGTTGACACTCCTACATGTAAAACAAAGTCAATAATTCATGGAGTATTTCACCCATACGGTCTTGAACGTACTTAACTAATCAATAACATGTACCAGCATCTGAATAATAAATAATTTTAAATAATGAATAGATATAGAATTTATATTTCACTTTCAAATTTGTATAATGTGAGATGATTTTTTTCTATTGGGGTGATTTGAAATAAAAATAAAATTCAAAGTGGTTTGAATAGCTTTACCTAAAATTTTCCTTTTTTAAAAATTTCATATGGGTGATTTGTACAGTTATCATTTCCAATAGATACTTGATGTTAAAGTCCACTTGCTAGGAATATAGCTATATTGATGACAACAGTGTCTTCAGTTAACTTCATGTTTCTCTACGGTGTTTTTATATTTATAGGCATATGTATTGAGAATTGCTGAGTGTATGAGACAAAGGGTCTTTGTTTTTTGTCTTTATATCATGGCTATTTCACATAATACATACAGTATGATTTCGTTCTTTAGGTGTCTGCAGAGATTATGAATTGGAATATGAGTGTTTTAATCATGCATTCCTATTCTAACTTAAAAAAAAAAATCAAACAGCTAGCTATAGGTTTCTTCTTTTCTTTCTAAGGTTTATATATTTATTTTACGTTCATGAGTGCTCTGTCTGCATGTATACCTGCATGCCAGAAGAGGGCATCAGATCTCATTATTGATGGTTGTGAACCACTATGTGGTTGCTGGGAAATGAACTCAGGATCTCTGTTAGAACAGCCAGTGCTCTGAACTGCTGAACTATCTCTCCAGCAAGCTACAGGTTTCTTCCTTCCTTCCTTCCTTCCTTTCTTTCTTTCTTTCTTTCTTTCTTTCTTTCTTTCTTTCTTTATTTATTTTTTCGAGACAGGGTTTCTTTGTGTAGGCCTGGCTATCCTGGAACTCACTCTGTAGATCATGCTGGCCTCAAACTCAGAAATCTGCCCATCTCTGCCTCCCAACTACTGAGATTAAAGGTGTGTGTGTGCCACCACTGCCTGGCACTAGCTGTGGGTTTCTTAAAGCAAAATTTGTAAAATTTAATTGAAGTGACACTCCATATTGACATATGCTATTACACCTAATAATAAGGGTATTTGATCTCTCCATGTAAAATGGTTCTCTATAATCACATATTTTGGATTATTTATTGCAGATGTTGCCATTACAGTTAGCAATCCACTTAAATGACTCACTATCTAAGCTGATAACACAAATTCAAATTAAGTCTCATCTTTCTAGGGACTAAACACAGGGATCTCGATTTGGTCACTAGACTTATGTAGCTGGGCTTGCCAGACACTGAACACTAACACTGTAGTAAGAACAACATAAGTGACAGGGTTTATGGATGAAAATCAAGTTTTGCATCAGGGGTTTTCAGAGGGTAATGAGGTCTCAATCACATATAAAATCTGTCAGTTTGGTCAGCTTTCCAGAAATTTTTTAATGCATGTCTTGACACAAAATTTCATTTTTTGAGACATTTGCACTCTGTAGCTCAAGCTGGTCAGAAACATGGCAAAACTTGAGTGCTGGCCTTATAGATGTAAGCCACCATGTCTAGTGATGCGAATTGGAAAAATGCTATGGGGCCAGAAATAAGTTTCCCTTGGGTTGCATCTTACTCTGGATTCTTTGCTTCCTTAAATGTGACTTGGAAGAAGTTCCTTATCCTTTGAGAATTCAGTTTTCATTTTTAGAAAAATGCAGAATGCTGGGAAGATTAAACCAGGTAGGCAAGACTTATGTTGGAACAGTGCCCGTAAG
>JADRCD010217458.1:13421-45821 GCA_019843815.1 Montemys delectorum
CTCAACAATTAGGTGAGTGGTCCAGGATCCTATGAGTCCTCCTGCCTCTAACACCCTGGTGTTAGTCACCATGGTCAACATTATTATGTAAAAATTATGATTGAACCCATGTAACTAATTCCATATGTTTACAAAACACTTTATCAGCTGAGCCAAGCCCCAGTTTGAAAAAAAAAAATGTCTTGTAGAATACCTGCTGTGGATCGACATAACATATACGGCATCTTTTAACTTAGGACTGCAGTCTTATGCTAAGTAAGATGCTGGTGTGACTTTTTATTTAAGAAAGGAGAGGGGCTTAGAATGGTGAGGCACCTTGAGCTGGCCTAATAGCACAGGCCTGCAACTCCAGTTACTTTGAGGGCTGAGGCAAAGGGTCACAGGAAGGAGGATGGTAAGTTCAAGGCTAGCGTAGTCTACAGAGGGAGGGCAAATCAAGCTGAGGCAAGTCAGTGATATTGCATTTTAAAAGATGAAAATTGTCTTCCAAGAGCTGCAGGAGCCCCAGGTCACCATGAAAACATGGCTGAGTGCAAGAACCGTACCACAAACAATCAGCCCCACAAATGACACAGAAATGGCATAAAGGTAGAGGCTCACAGCCATCCATTGAACTGAGTACACGGTCCCCAGTGAAGGAGTTAGAGAAAGGTTCTATGGAGCTGAAGGGTTTGCAGCCCCTTAGGACGAACAACAATATGAACTAACTAGTACCCTCAGAGCTCCCAGGGACCCAACCACCAACCAAGGACTATACATGGTGGGACTGATTGTTCTGGCAGCATGTGTAGAGTAGAGGATTGCAAAGTTGATCATCAATAGAAGGAAAGGACCTCGGCCCAGTGAAGGTTCTATGCCCCAGTGTAGGGAAATGCCAGGGCCAATAAGTGGGAGAGGGTGGGGTGGCAGGCATGGGGTGGGGGGAGGCAAGAGGGGTTTGTTCTTGTTGTTTTTGTTTGTTTGTTTGTTTGTTTGTTTTTTGGAGGGGAAACTGAGAAAGGAGAAATTTACATGTAAATAAAGAAAATATCTAATTAAAAAAAAAAGAAAAGAAAAGAAACCGTGGTGGTCATAAAGACACAAATCCCTTAAGAGGGTTGACCCCAGTTCCTGAGGAACATGCATTTTGCCAAGAAGCACAAGAAAGGCCTGAAGAAAATGCAAGCCAGCAGACACTGCTCAGGCCCTTCTGAAGCCTAAGGCAGTTAAACCCAAGATGCCCAAGGGCCCCAGCTGAAAACTCAGCTGTCTTGCTCTCATTGCTCACCCACCACAAGCATATGAAGCAGATTTGAAGCTACATAGCCAAGGGGGCATAAGCTCTGCCAACCAAAGCCCAAGGTTCAAACCAAGGCAGAGGCCACAGCTCCAGCCAAGTCCCAGGCTTTAGCTCCAGCTCAGGCTCCCAAAGGTGCCCAGGCCCTTGTGAAGGCTCCATAGAAAAGGCTCCTGCCAGTGTGAAGATAGACAGACTGCTGTGACACACCTACCTACACACTTATTACAGTCGACCAGTGTCCTATGCTGTTTTTACAAATAAATGTGAAGATCTGTCTTTAAGAAAGGACAAAAGAAGCCAGGCAGTGGTGGCGCATGCCTTTAATCCCAGCACTTGGGAGGCAGAGGTAGGCAGATTTCTGAGTTCGAGGCCAGCCTGGTCTACAAAGTAAGTTCCAGGAGAGCCAGGGATATCCAGAGAAACCCTGCCTCGAAAAACAAAACAAAGACAAAAGAAAAGTAAAAAAGAAGAAAGACAGCGTGGAGACATGGGAGGTGTCCAAAGCTTCCTGCTCTGTTTGAAGACCTAAGTTCCGCTCCCAGTACAAATGTTGGGTGGTTGACAGATGCCTGTACCTCTAACAACAGAGTATCAGATGCTGTCTTCTGGCCTCTGTGAGCACCCTCAAAGAAGTAACATGTGCAAGCACGCTACACACACACACACACACACACACACACACACACACACATACACACACACACACACACACACACACGCACACACACCCCTGGTCACTTATACATACACACAAATAATAAACATAAGGTAAAAATTCTTTTACAAACAAAAGAGAGGGCTGAAGATAATCTAGGTCAGTGGTAATGTGCTTACGCAACCTATCGGCAACACCACATGTTCTGTTTTTAGTGCAAACAAATAAATTAAAAATGTGGAACGACTTGTTCAAGCTGCTCACGGAGTACGGTAAGCAGTTCTCTCAATGACAGGTGGTGTCCCATCTCTTCCTCCTGACCTGCTCGTGCCCTTCCTGTGGCTGCTGACTCCGCCCCTCTTCCACTCCAGACATTCTTAGGCCCCTCCTATTCATTACATTGCCTTCTGTTGTCTTATATTTGTATTTCTGGCACATTTTCTTAGTACAAATCATCACAAAGGCACTAGTCCTCAAGTAGGGCGAATATTATCTCTTTTGGGAGGCAAGAAAAGAATACTCTGGAGACCGCCCAAACTGTTTGTTTTTAAAGTTATAACTTCACCATTTACTAATGCTCTATAATTTTGACACAGAATATAACAATTTTAAGCATATTAGCTTCTTTATCTATAAGGAGCACAAAAGAAAGACATCCGGTATCAGACTGTGGAGAGGAGTAATATTCAATATAAGACAGCCTGGTTTATATGCAGGAGTCAAACATTTAGTTCTTTCTCACCCATTTTGCCATTATTTAGAACTGAATTATTAAAACATTTCAGAGGAGATGTTAAACATCTCACAAGAGAATAAAAGAATATGAAGAAAAGTAAAGAGGAAAAGTCATTAATAAAGCACAAGTAAATAAGGAGAAAACGTTACTTGGTGATTTTTCTGCAAATCACAGCTAATGTCACTTTGTTCCAGAAGCCATATATCATGAGGCATTAGATCAGACCTCAGTTCATAACTTGTACATTCATTAAACTTGAAATAGGCAAGTAGATTGCACTCAAAACTCAATAGACTGAATAAAATCACTTTAAAGGAACATTTTCTATTTGTTATTTGTCCATTTGGACCTTCAGGATAAAAGATACTTCTTTTCAAATCATTTATACCATGAAGAGATGGACAGACAGCATAATAGAGGACATAATGAAGATTAAAAATTTATTTCAATAAGTTCAAATAATTGACCAAACCTAACAAGACAAAATGTAACATGATTCAGTCAAGACCTCATAGTCTTAATAGTCATGCTATTAAGTCTATATTATAAGGAACATATATTCATAAGATACAGATCATATGAAATGTATGCTTTACCTACTAGTGTTTAGTTGGTTGGAATTAAGTGAACTTGCATTTTAAAAGAACTCTGAAAAATAATTATAGCATGATGTAAGGACTTGGAAAGCACTTGGTCACGGTGGGAGACTGTACAAAGGGTCTGTAGTATTCTTCTGTTTGCATTTGTGTAGTACTGCCACGGTGGATTTGACCACCGCCACACATGCTTCCCTTAGTGGTCATGAGTGATGCATAATTTTGTAGCAGGTGTCCTCTCTATCTGCTTCATGGTCAAAATCCAGTCTTTGTTCACTCGATGTATTGTGGTAGACTGATATTTTTCCACTTCCTAATAATGCTACGGAAATCGGGCATATGAGTTTTACAAATGGGCCTCTGTGGTTTTGTGCTTCTATTTGTACATGTGGCTATCTCGGGATGTAGGAGACAGCACCCAATCCCCAAGCACTGGAGATTCTTCAAATGCTTTGGTCAACTCTTCAGCCCAGGCACAGGATTTGTAGCTCTCCTCAGAGATTCTGGACCTGAAGGTAGCAACTGAGGATAACTGATGTCTCAGGGTGACTGGTCCTCCCTAAGTGAGGTAATCAATGTGAAGTAGTGTGTGTGTGTGTGTGTGTGTGTGTGTGGTGTGTGCGCTCATCACTACCTCCTGTGGAGGAACACAAGCCACTTTTTTTAACTTCCAGCAGTACCCTACTCCAGTGACATGCTGCCATCTAGAGTTTTAGTTAACCAATCAATTTTATCTATTTACCTCCATGGTTCTACCTCATCAGTTTATCTCTCTGAAGGGAAGCATGCACACACACATGTGCGCATGCACACACACGCAAACACATGCATAGTAACTTGTACCTTTTCCAACATTCATGAGATAAATATTGGAATTTAACGGGGTTTATTAATTTTTCCTTCCTTCCTTTGACTATATTCTGAGGTCCCAGTATCCTAGGGGTGTAGGAAGCATCATTTAACCAGGAAATAACCTTTCCTTCTCTTCTCATAAAATGTTTTTAAAAAAGTTAAAAGCACTTGGTTGGTAAAGAGTATGCTGATACATAAGGAACTTGCTGTTGTTTTGTGTGTCAGTGTGTGTAGAGGAAGTGAGACAACTTGATAGCAAGGAACTTCAGATATCCAACCAGTGAACATGGTTCTTACGTTCTCTTGAAGTGGATGGTGATGGCACTGATGTATGTGATTGCTCTTCTTGGTCATTTCAAGTTATCTTCAGTCAGTATCTGAAATCTATTAGTGCCCAGGACTTTCTTCAGAATACCTGGCTACACTTTCATAGCCAGTGGTTGTCTGCAAGAAATTCTAAAATAACAAGAAAAATACATGAAAGCTGGGTATGGGCTTGTTATATTTGTAAAATGCTTTAAAAATTAAACTCATCAGTACTAAGACATTGATTATTTACTTCTAAGAGAATAACAATGGAACCGTCGCGATGGGTTGATGACCAGGTGGTCTGTAGAATATCTGGATGTCCTGAGACCTGTTCCGATATGGAAGTGAAGAACGAGTGAAGACACAAATAAGCACGATGAGTTGGTTGTTGTTGGTGGTGGTGATAGTGTGATTGTTTTGTTGCTTGTTATTTTTGTTTCGTTTCTTTGAGATGGGGGGGGGGGTGTCTCACTATTTAGCCCTGGCAAGCTTGGAATCCACTCTGTAAACCCTGCTGATTTCAAACTTGTGGTAATTTTCCTGCTTCACCTCCCAGGCACTAGGATTACAGATGTGCACTACCGTTCTAAGCATAGTGATTATATTGATGCATGAAGAGACAATGGGTGGAGTAGACCTCAATGTAAATTTACCACACAATGCTCCTATTCTTTACGTTTCCTCTTCTAAGTAGAATTTTTGGTGAGGCAGCACAAGTCTGCCCGAGCTAAAGCTCTAAAGACATGGATTTGCCTGTTTTATGAAGTAAGCCGACTTCCAGTCACTAAAATGTTAGCACCTGACATAGATGGCCATCCGATGACTTCATAACAGCAGGGAAATTTCATGTTTCAGGAGCTGACTTTGAATCTAGAATCAGGCATCTTCACTCTATTATCTATATGACATTCCCCTTTAAAAGTTTTGTTCTTCTTTCATCTATTTTTGGCCTCTCTGTCTCTCTCTCTCTCTCTCTCTCTCTCTCTCTCTCTCTCTCTCTCCCCAGTTCTCAGGTGTCCGTCATCTTCAATGGTATGAATAATTTAATTGAGCAAGCAGAGTGGCTGGCACCGTACCCTGTAGATGGATTTCTCAAGCAGATTGTCTCTTCATTTGCAAAGTTGCAGCATCATTTTCAGCAATTATTTCCTGACTCTACCTTCTCCCTTGCTGGGAGACTGCTGAACAAAGGGAAAGGAAGCATTAGAAACAAACGGGAAGTGATTCCAAAGCTGTTTTCATTGGTTGATTCATGGACCCAGGCACACACAGAGCTGGCTATCATAACCTCTTAATTAGACACACTCATCAGCTGCAAGCATTTCATTATTTTAGTTACCTCAACTCATAATTATGTGCAAGCAAAAATTGCTGAGGTAACTAAAGCGCAGAAGTCATTTTTAATGTTAAATATTTGGTAACAGAGGAAGATGCTGTGGTTCTCTTTTGAATCAGAACAGTGTTCACTGAATTGAAAAATACTCACCAGAACCATGCTTCCTGAAGCTACTTAGATACCTTCTCTCAGCTTCAAATTTTTACTTAAAATTCATCAGGTGACTATAATTGAGCAGTCTTGGTTTAAGTTGTTTTCTTTTTTTACTAAAAGAAATCCATCTAGGAGAATAGAAGGAAGGTCGACCTTCCTTTTTAATATAATATGAAAATAAGCCAAAAATTCTGCAAAAGACAACTGGAAATTGGCTAATTTGGGGATAAAAAAGATCATCACATTTATTATGGAGTCTGAGTATTCGCTTATCTCACATTTAGACAGCACTATTTGTGTAGTTTTTATAAGTTCCCAAGAAGACTGAGCAATATTCAACACTAGAGATACCCAATAGATTTTTTGAGTTTTGAATAAACAAATCCAGCACTGTCATCATTGAATTACAAATTCCCCAGGAAATGTTTGCCATTTTCAAAAAATTCAGGTTGATATTCTTCCACATGGGAAACTAAAAGCAGGCACAGTAGATTTTTAAAATGAAAGCATAATATTCAAGGCATCACAGTAATTAGATTCATTAATTGTAATTAGAGAGTTGGGAGACAATCATCATGGATTCATCTGCCACAGTTCAGGGAATTGCAACTATCCATGTCTCTAGAGTAAGGTTTTATATAGATAAATGTTAATGTAATACTGTAGAATTGGTAGTGTTGAGATAAAAATATGAGAATTATTGTCTTTGGTTTTGTTAAGTAATCTTGGATTTTACTCTATATAAATAACCCTAAAAGGATATTATATGCTGTGGTATTCAGCATTTCAGACATAATACCCACATGTTTATATAATGTTTGAATGGGATGTTGAAATAAATAGGTGGTGTGTCACATCTATACTAGGGTAATTATTGTTCAGTAAATATAGAATATTGTTTTCTGTAACATGGAACTTGAAATCCATTAAGTAATAAAGTGTGATTTATGTCCAGACCTAGCTTGAGGTTCTGCACTATTTCGGCTGAGTAGATATGATAGTTCAGCTGTCCACGTGTGCTCTTGGCAATGAGCCCTGACCAACCTCTGGAAGTTTGCACAACTCAGGGACAGAAATATACAGAACTGTAGGAAGCCGAGAATTGTAGTCATAAAAATACATGGATGTATAATCTTGTTTGTAGAAACACGTTGTAAGTAACAATTAATTAAAATTGCATGTGGGGCTGACTACTGCCTAATTTCTTCTAATGTCAAAGCCTAATTTAAAATATTTAAGGAGACAAACTATTTCAAGTAAAGAAGTAAAAAATGTTGAAAATATTACTTTAAAAGCACACACACACACACACACACACACACACACACACACACACGCACGCGCACGCACGTACTAAAATATACTGAGGCTGTTCTACAGAATTTTAATTTCCCCCCAGCTTATTTGCCAGTCAGGTCACTGTGAGAACCTTTTTTGGGCACTACTTACTTTTGGTCAGCACAGTCATGATTTGTGGGTGGAAATAAGAGTCAAATGTTATTCTGGGGATTGTATTCCTTGTTTTCAATAACCTCTGTCCTTTACCATTCCCAAGAGCTTTGCATTTAGAATAGATTGGAGCACAATTAATTTAAAAACAACCGTAGCAGTACAACAGAAATGACACAGCAAGCCTTCCAGGACACTCTCAGGAAGTAAGAGAAAAAGAACAGGGCTGAGTAGCGATTTAATTGCTTTCTCTTGTGTGTTTACTTGGTGTGGGGCAAGGGCAGAGGAAGAGGGGAATTACATTAACTGGCCTAGACATTTTGCTACATAACCACTAAGAGTAAAAATCCTTGCAAATATTTTGCAAATGATTTAGTGTTGGCTAAACCCAATGCGTGTTTTTACTATGAATTCTCTATTTAAGAAGGTTTTTGTTTTTGTTTTTTTGTTTTTGTTTTTTTAAATCTGGCTTTAAGAAAGAAAATGTAATCCATATGTTATGGATTCATTCACACTTGTCATATTTTGTGTGAGTAAGTTGATGTCCAAAAACTTTTGGGGTTTTCAACCAGGAAGTTACATTTTATAGCACCAAAAAGGACGTTAGGCCTGGAAAGTTTTTGAATTTGATTTAAATACAGACTTCAAGGAATCTGAGTGGGTTCTAAGTTTGGCAATGTGCCCTCACCCTAGTTAACATATTGATGGAGTTATATAGATTCTTATACACATGGGTTAAAAGTCCAGCTGTTAATTCTGTTTTGATTTTGATGCTAGATAGATTCCTTTTGACTTCCTGGTTTGTTTGCCACGAGGAAACAATTGGCCACTTGTTTTATTATTCAAAAAATTTTTATATACTGACCTATATCCTTAAATATACAATAAGTATTATCAAATATGTAACAAAGCTGGTGTGTGGAAAATGCATAATTTTCCCTAAGGGCTGTTTGCTAATATGGAACACAGGCCTCTAAAATGTGATGAAAGGAAGGGCTGTGGAACAATGGGTCATGATGGCTAATTTTATAGGGAACACATGCATACAGTCTAATTGAAAACACATGGTGCCGCAGTTACAGGCAAAGGCTCAGAGAATTAGACAGGAATTCTGCTTCATAAAAAAAGCAAACAGTTCCTTCTTTCTCCTGCCTTTTTCTTCGAGGAAAAAAGATCCCATTCAGTAATGCCAAAACAATTGCAAGGCCCACCCACAGGTCTCGAGTAAGGGCTGCAAGGCTCCTCCTTCAGGTATGGATGCCGTGCTGCGCTTGATGACTCGAAGACGTGATATGTCACTAGAGGTCCAGCTCCCAGGATGCATTTGTGTCTTTTATAGGTCATCTTTATTAGGTGCTGTCCAGAAGAACAGTACTATGTGCTATTGATTACTCTGAAACAGCGGGCTATTGTTTTTATCTGCAGAGGCAAGGGAGAGCAGAGCATGCTACTCACTGCTCGTTTTGAAGCAGAGACTTTGAGTTGGAAGTGGTTAAGCTGTTAAATCCTCTATTCCGACGAGCTCTGAGATTGGCAACACAGTAAACATCAAAGCAATTAGTGCTATAATCGTCTTGCTTGGAAAAAAAAATAGACAAAACTCTTTCTGAAATGGTTACATTTATGTGCCAAGTTGACTGGGACAGAGTGCCCAGATATTTGGCCAAACGTTAGTTTTGGAGTGTGTCTATGATTGTTTCTATATGAGGTGTGAATAGGCAAACTATTTATAAATAAAATCAATTAGTTCTACCAGTGCTCCAGTGTGAATGGTCCTCGTTCTGTGCACTGGGGCCTGGCTAGAAGGAAATGCTGGCAAGCGAGGATCTGCTCAAGAAGAGAGGGGTTTTTATTTTTGCTTTGAGGTCAGTTGCTTGATCCTCACTAAGACTTCATAAAATACAATTTTAGTTGATGGCTTCATTAAAATCCATAGTCTGTTCCCTAATCCGCTGGGCTCATCAAAATGACTCTCTGAGCACACAGTAAGTGTATTAACCTTTCTGGAACAAACTCACACTAATTAATTTAGTAGAAGAGGTTTCTGGAGAAGCTTCTTTTATTTGGAGATGGGGAGGGCATACTGAGATCGAACCCCTGGTCTCATCCGTGCTAAGCAGGTGTTCTACCCCTGACCTGTAGCCCTACCCTGCAGACTCTTAAACAGCCTCTTACACTAAGCTTAGTTTCCTTTAAACGACTTGCAACAGAACATGGATTCAATATTTGAGAGAAGTTAGAAGATTGTTTCTGAATGCCGAGGAATATAGTAAACAAACATTAACATTTCTGGGGACCTGAGTTTTTGAAAGGGGAAAACAGCACCAACAATCCAAATGTTGAAACCATTCGAAACTTGGCAGAGTACTTCCCTAGCATGGCCGGCAGGGCAGGTAACACAGTACTTTCCACACTCGGGCCTGATGCCCTCACCTTTGCTCATTTCATTAAAGACACACTAAGAATTGCTTTCAGTGAACTTCCCACATATCATCTCATACTCCAGAATAGGTCTGCGTATCTGTCTTGTCTCGGTTTTATCTTCCAGAGGGCACATTATTTGTATGCCCCTGGTCTGTGCTGCTGTCTGTCTTCAGCCTGATGTCAGTTGTTTTGCTCCTGAAAGCAAATGGTGGGTGACAGTTGTTCACCAGCAAGCTAATTGCAGAGCCCCCAAGCTCCTTCCCACTCACAGAAGGATGTCACAATGGAGTTGAGAGTGTTATCTCTGGGTAACCTTGACTTTTCTAACTTAAAAACATGGCTAAATCATTTGCAAACTTGGAACTATTAATAGGAACAAATTGCTTTCAACAGACTGACAGACCATTGAATCTTGACCTCTTTATCTAGTAGAGAAGATAAGTGGTTATTTTGATCCCTTAAAATTCTCATATCTACAAAGATGATAATGTGCATAGCACATAGGACAAGATGGAATTTGATTTATGTGACAAAGGAAGCAAATTTGAAACAATTAAGAAGAGTTCTCCCTATAATTTTGTAGAACTTTCTATTTAATATTTATTTATTTATTTATTAATTTATTTATTTACTTATTTAAGATAGTGTCTCCATACGAAGAGTATGGCCTCAACCTCAGAGAGTGCTGGGACTAAAGACAAGCACCACCATACCCAGTCCTTTCTGTATAATTTTAAAGAAAATCATTCAATCAACTCTTTACTTACGGAGCATGTTTTCAGGGCCCAGAGAAAAAGGGACTATTTCAAAGCTTCTTAAATGTATGTCCCAAAAAGAAAAGAAAAAAGTGATAAAAGTCAGAACAAGCAAAGAAAATAAAACCTATAGTTCCCAGTAGGTTGGGCCTCCAAAAGGTTAACTATAACCCACAGCTTTCATCGTTTTTAATCAGTGAAAATGCTGGGCAATGGTGCCTTCACTTTGGAGCAGTATCTGCACCTTTTCATTCTCTCTATATGTTTGTGGGTCAGAAGGGAAGTCATTCGGGACTTGTATTTCCTGTCTCATCTTTTCCTTCTTCCTGTCCTGAAACTGTGGGAAATCAGCTTTAAAAATCACTTGAGAGAAGTAGGCATTAATTTATCCATTTCCAAGTAGGCTCTTCTTCCAACACATAAGCCATAAAAGGCCTTAATGTAAAAGGGAACTATCACTAAATAAAAAAATTCCAAAATTTATTTTAATTAAATAAGGGCTCCTAATATTTATACGTTTCTGACTTACCCGTGACCATTTCCCTGGACAGCATCTGTTCCTTCTCCAGTACCTACTTCACTGATAATTCTCCGGAGAAGGAATATGAGTGAATTTTTTTTCCAGACCTATCATCCTAGAGAGCTAAATCTATACCTGGTACAGCTTTAGGTGCGATATTTTATCCGGAATCGTATGAAGCCAAGAATGCAAACATTAGAACGTCTTCTAGCCTCAGTCACCAGTGGGTACTTTTGCCTCTTAGGTCAGTGGGTACTTTTTGCCTCTTAGGTCAGTTGGGTACTTAGACTTTTCCTTTTCAAGGATAATTCCTCCAGTACTGTGTCTGAGACACTGAATTTGAGGAATGGCGTTCTCTCATGGGTCTTCCCAGTAGTTCTTCAGCAAAAATCTACCTTCATAGTAGTCTCTGGGATGGATACTATAGAATAGGTGGGGAAGGTTCACTGTAGAAAAACAGACTTTTTATCATTGAAAAGCTAACACTTGGTAGCTGAAAAGGCTATGTGATTGGATAGTGTTTCCCCTTTACTATATTCCCTATTTTTTTTTTGTCCTAAAAAAGAGTGAAGTGATTCCTTAGAGAAAGAAAAAGTCATGGAAATGTTCATGGAAAAATGTATGGAAGAGATATGAAAGAGCAGGCTGCATTTACTTACTGTGCTGGGAAGAAAACCTGCCTCTTCTGAATATATGCTCTTCCGTATTCAAAATATCAAAGTGACCCCTGTGAACAAGAGACATCAGTTCTTGAAGAAGCAGGGGGAAGTGAAGTGTAGTGTGACTAATATTTTTCTTTAAACCAGTTACAGTTTTAGATGGCATATTCCTTTTTCACTCTAAGTCATAGAAATGCCTGACTTGACACTTGGGAATCACAACACACATTCTTTATCCAGCCCTTGTAGCACGTTGCACTGTGGATTCCCTAGACCCTACCATGACCATGAGCCTTAAGGCAGTTCTAATTAATGTGTGTAGATTAATAAGCAGCATATGTGAAAGATGAAGCAAAAACGTACCCACCCTCACCTCCCTACACTGGTTGTAATGACACAGACATTTCGCAAAGAAGTAGAAACAAAACCTCCCTGTGCTTCTCACTCAAGCCAGCCTCATGAATGAACCAAAAGCAATATGGCTGCCTAGAAATTCCTTTTATTCAGCAATCTGTTCCATACCACTACTCCTGAGCATGTTCTTCTTTGCTATGTAACTTCTATTTTATAAATGAATTGATCTTACAATTCGTTAGTGTGACTCACTTTTCGCCAGTGATTGATGTTCTATTTTCTCAGGACAAGGTAACCCTATAGGTAACTGTACAAATTACTGTGACAAAACACCTGGCCAAAGCAAATTAATAAATAAAGGTTTGATTTAGGCTCATAGTTTGAGAGTTCTGTCTAGAATAGAAAGCAACTCATAGCAGCAAGCGTTTGAGGTGAAAAAATGTGCTGAATACCCAAGCTACAGCCCACAGAACTCAAAAAGATCAACAAGCTGAAGGTCCCAAGTGAGGATGCCTCAGTCTCACTTGAGAGGGAGGAAAGAGCAACCACAAGGGGGGAGGGAGGGACCTGGGAAGGAAACGGGGAGGACGGGCAGAGAGGAGAACATGATTGGTTATTGGATGGGGAAAAAGGACTGACATTCCTGAGGGCCAGCTGAAAGAATGGAAACATGAAGCCTTGCTAGGTAGGAGGTTGGGGGCACCCTCTAGAATGTACCAGAGACCTAGGAGGTGAGAGACTCTTGAAACTCAAAGAGAGTGACCTTAGATAAAATGCCCTGTATTGGGGAGAGGGAACTTGTAGAGCTTACCTCCAGTAAAAAGACAAGGCATCAAGTGAGGGATGGGGTTGCCATCCCACAATCAAAATTCTGACCCATAATTGTTACTGTCTGAAAGAACTGCAGGGATGGAAATCGAGAGGAGCCTGAGGAAAAGAAGGTCCAGGGACAGGCCCAAAGTAGGATCCAGTTCAAGGGGAGGTCCTAAGATCTGACAATATTATGGAGGCTATGGAGCAGTCACAAAAAGGGACCTATCATGACTGCCCTCTGAAAGACACAACAAGCAGCTGAAAGAGTCAAAGGCAGATATTCGCACCCAATCAATGGACAGAAGCTGCTGACCCCTGTGGTTGAATTAGGGGAAAACTGGAAGAAGCTGAGGAGGATGGTGACCCTGTAGGAGGACCAGCAGTCTCAATTAACCTGGACATCACCCCCCCCCCCCCCCGCCCCAGATCTCTCAGACTACCAAACAAGCAGCATACACCAGCTGATATGAGACCCTCAAAACATATACAGTAGAGGATTGCCTGGTCTGGGTTCAGTCAGAGAAGATGTACCGCGAACCGGGTTCGTTGCGGGGACCCCAATTTCCATGGGATGAGAGTTCTGTTCAGGTGGGCAATTAAGTTGGGGGACGACAAACAGACTTGACACAAGGGTGTGGTAAATCTGAATGTATTTCTTAAAAATAGCATCAGACTTTTACAGTCATGGCAAAAGAGAAATGATAAATCTGGCAGCTTAGTAATTAAGGTACATTTGAGGCCACCTGAAACACACTGAGTCTAAAGCAGCCACCTTTCTGGATAGATGCTGCATCCCCGGGGCCCAAGCACTCTGGGCCCCCGGGGACTGCGGACTGCATGAATTTAAGTTCTAGTGGGAGTCTCCATCCAAGAGAGAGTCCAAATCCAAGAGAGAGCACAAAGTGAGAAGCAGGCTTATATGGTATACAGGAAACAGGGCGAATGACAAGAGTCATGTAGGTGGGCGGGGGGTCAAAAGGATCAGAGAGCAAGACTGAAGTCACATAGGCAAGTGACACAAGGTCTTAGGTAGGTAGGTAGCCAGGTGTGAAGCAGGAGGAAGAGCAGTTGAGCCTTCCCTGCTGGGGCTATTTTGGTATTCCTATGCTAATTCTCTGCTTCTGCTGGAGGCTAGACTAGGAGAATCCCATATAGCATTTCCTGCTAATTCTCTGGGTCTTGATGGAGAGAAGCCCATACTCTCTAGTATGTAAAACAATTCTGACTATTATGGGGCTGCCCTACCGGTATGTGCTTGACCTTTGTTGCTAACTCTAAGGGAAACCTGTCTGGTATGGCAGATTCCTTGAGAGAAATTCCAAGCTAAGGGCATCTAGGAATTGAATTAGAATATTCAATAGAATATTGGAATCACCACGCTGGCCAGGAAACAATGTCCAATCTTAGCCATCTACGAATCATTACTTGGGGTACCTTTATGCCTAAATATGAGGGTGTGTTGACGATTGGAAAGACTGATCTGGAACACGTCTGTATTAGGAGATGCCAGTGACTATCTTGAATAACCAGGAGGCACAGGCTCCCTTTTGGGTCCTTAACACCTCTCATCCTTAATCAGGCTTTTACCTCCCAATAATTTGAATATGACTGGTGTAGACAAGTGGGCATGGCAAAGATGCACCTAACCCTCAAGAGACTGGTGGCCCCATGAGTTTAGAGGTCTGGTGGGGTGGGGATGCAGGATGGGGGCATCCTAGTGGAGACAGGTGGACAGGGAGGAGATATCAGGTATCGGATATGGTAGGGCAGTGGGCCAGGAGTGGAATAAAATCTAGAGTTTAAAATAAACAAATAAAAGAATAAAAAGAATTTGAGGTGACTGGACATACTGTATCTGCAGTTGGAAGTAGAGAGATGCTGGTGCTCAGCACCCTCTTTTCTTATTATTCATTTTAGATTATGGGATGAGATGGTACCACCAAGATGTGGGCATTTCCATCTCAATTAATTCTGATCTATAAACCACTCACAGACGTGCCTAGAGGTGTATTGCCAAGATTCCACCTAGTTGTCCATCCAGATTGACCACCTCAGCCATTTTTCCTGTTCTAAATTTAAGTATTTTGAGCAAACGTAGCCACTTTTTCCATGATCTTAGAGCCCTGTACTTACGACAGTGCATGGAGCTCAGCTAACAGTTATGGGCTTGGTAGGACTAGAACATGTGATAGACAAGAAAGCATGACCCTCTGGCTAATGCAGTGGCGCCGGTGGAGGGAGGTGTCTTGGCCCCATTCAGACGACAATCATACCTTCATTGGCTCTTCTGAGCTTCTCTTTCTTTTGAAACTAGATATTCAAGTTTTATTATGTATTTAAAATCACCATATCTACTGAAAGTGTGTAAACACTGCAAAATAAGTTAATGTTGCAGGTTAAATAGTCAAGAGCGCCTGTGTGTTTGAGGTCTTGATTCTACCCTTTCTGTATGATTTACTAATGTGTTTGTGTATCTGTGGATGAAACCCTCTTCTTTGGAGAATTCTGCAGTCTGGCTGTGTCAGCTTCAACTCTAATCTTCATGCATCGAATAGCCTTCTAATTTCTGTGGTGGCTTTACTCCACACATTGTCACTCTGCATGCCATTCCCTTTTACCTATAGCTAGGGATGACAAATATTTTCTGGAAATGGGCATAAAGTAAATAATTTTGACTAAGGCTCAGAAACTATTAATTGCAGCTGAATTCAAACATGCACGCACACACACACACACACACACACACACACACACACACACACTCACTAGGTAGATTTGTCTGTCGATCATATGAGTTACTGTTCTTTAATTTGAAGACTGATAGCGAGGTCCTCAGTAAGGGATACAAGATCTTCTCTGTTTTGCTTTTTGCTTCTGACTGCAGTTCTCGTTCTGCGTCCCATTCCTTTCCCTGTGAGTTAAGCAGCCATGACAATAGATCACAATTATAATTGGCAACGTTTCTGATATGCTAGATATAGGTATAAAGGATTTGAGTATGTTGAACTGTGAGCATTAAAATGTTTAGGGGGTAGGTGCCTTCATTTTATAGAGGAGCAGACTGACTCAGGAAAAACTAGAATATGTACTCATGTCGTCAGCTTTTGGGATTCAACTCAAAAATATACTGTTCAGTGTCTTTGTCTTCAAATGAGGGTGATGCAGGAAATGTACCACGCTCCCATATGTATAATGATCACTTTATTCAGTAATTTTACATTGGTCTGGAAAAGTGGACCTACTCTTTCTTCTTTCCTTTCGTCCTGTGTGTACTTTGTTTTTATAAACTAACAACACATAGAATTTTGCTTGCCTAATTTTGAAATAATGCTTTTCTTGTAAAGAAATCATGTTGTTTGCAGAGCCCCTGAAGATATAAATATTTAACAATTGTACTGGAAGGTTTATTTAACCTGGAGTTTTCACAGGTTTTTATTTTTCCATCAGTTCCTTGTATGCTAGGATAACATGACAGTTTTGTTTTGATTTGTCTCCGAAACATCTCTTCATAAAATTTTGTTTTTTTGATAAATTCTTCATTTTTAAGAATTTCATGTATAACTATTATGTTTACATAATTTAATTCCATCTTTTCTTCCACATATGTATTCTATCCTGTTGAATGGGTTTTGAGTTCAATTAGATGACTGTTGTTTACACCTAAGATATAAGTGCCACTATTGCACATTTGGAGATGTGTCATATTAGTCATTGTTGTGGTTAATAGGAATCATAGCAGAATAGGTCTTGCTTTTCTCCCATAACAGGCTTCTAAGATCATAGATGGCTCACTTACTCTAAATCAAGACTAAGTTCAAAATTTTAAATGCAACCAAAGGCAATTGCAGTAGCCTATGCTTTAGGGATCTATTGGACCCTCTGACAGACAACTTGAAGGTTGTTTGATTTCTCATGCTTGGTACTTGTTTTTTGTTAGACAGTCTGAGGTTCATGGGGGAGCATTATCAATCCAACCAGCATACCTTTACATACATTTATATACATATTACTTGGCTTTTTCAACTTTATTAGTTATTAGTTTGTTATTAGTAACCCTGTCCTCCCTTCCTCCTTCTCTCCTTCCCCTTTTCCTCTCTTTTTAGCATCCTTTATTCCTTACCAGTTAAGCCCCTCTTCCTGTTTCCTTCTGCACAGTACTTATGTCTTGCTATTGTCTTCTCAAGAGCACTTCCATTACCATTTTGGTCTCCTTTTTACTTTCCTGGTTTCTGTGGTAATAGACCTTGAGGCAGATTCACATACAAATGAAGTGGGAAAAGAAGACAGTATGATAATTGTGAAGAGACAATGATGATAAAAGAGTCTACAAAGTGTACATTAACAAGACACCGACTATGCACCCAATTTTAGCTTACTACTGCTAGGGATTCCCTGGAAGACAGTCTGTCTTGATATCTTTCTAGCATTCTACACAAGGTTGCTAAGTATTTCTATATCATTCCTTTTGTAAATAACCTATTTCCTGGGGGGAAAGATAATGTCAAACATATCCAGCATGCTGTACAAGTGAGCAAAGTTAGGTTTGTTGGCCAAGGAGAACGAACCTCTATACAAAGAAATGCAGGTGGTAGAATTTCCTGGTTTGCCCAGTGTGTATTGGAGTGTCAAGGGCTGGTGATCATGGGCAAAGAGCCCACAGCATCTGCTCTGTCTTCTCTCCAAACTCCTGAAATTGGTCAGAAGGTAGAGAAATCATTCCACTGCTTTTTAGTAATGATACTTTTAACTGCAAATAGAAAGTAGAATCTTTCATAATTATCATATTTTACTCTTGACATTTTGGAATATAAAACAATT
This sequence comes from Montemys delectorum, assembly GCA_019843815.1. NCBI lineage: Eukaryota > Metazoa > Chordata > Mammalia > Rodentia > Muridae > Montemys > Montemys delectorum. Next base: position 31,130 of record JADRCD010217458.1, read on the forward strand.
TGATGTTTTTTAGACTTTTAATATTCATTTGCAAGTGCGTCTGCTAGAGTTGCTTAAATTTGTGTACTTTCTACTCAGTACTTTGCTAAATGACATGTTAGAGGTATAACAAAGACTTTTTAAATATCAATTTCATTTAATTAAACTCTTCAGTTGCCATTTATAGAGGATGTTTACAATGTATATACCCTACTTTAACCATCTAAGTAGATTCAGAAAAATGAAACTACATGTTAAGAAATACAAAGTAGAACACATAGAACATTTTTAGAGTAGACTATAATAATGTCTCATTTTGGATATAAGTATTAAATCAAGGGACCATGATAGAAAAGCTAACATTATTAATTGCTCATAAAAATATAGTTGTGGTTATCTTAAAATTTCCCTCAAATATAAAGTTTCTTTCTTGGTATTTGATTATCCTAGGCTTTCTCCTCTCATGAGTTGTTTCTCACTATTTCTCAAGACTTTGAGTTTTAAACATGTACTCTAGGCAACACGAATCACTAACCTGAATGTCTCCTTTAGATGTTGACAGTGGAAAGACCATTGGTATTTTCTTTATTCAGTTCTTAATGGATTAACAACTAACAGGCAGTAAAGAAAAGGAATGTAGAAGATGCCTAGCAGATATAATGGTCAAGAATAGTGTAGAGAGAGGGAGGAAGAGGAAGAAAGAGAGGTGCAGAGATAAAGAGAGGGAGAGGGAGAGGGAGAGGGAGAGAAAGAGAATGAGAACCAGTTGATATTTTTATCTTGAGAAACAGAGTACAGAGCAAGCCAGCTAGACAAGATAGGACAGCAACTGCCATGTAAGGGGAACCCTGTGAGTTGAGTTTGGACATGAGCTCGTTTAAAGAGCTCTGGAATTTTCCAGGTAGAGTTGTGCAGACATGAAACTCATACTGCTATGTCACCTTAGGGATGAATTGGCCTGTCAGGGGATTCACAAAATAGAGATAATGATAATATTTGTGATAATTACAACAATAAATAATTCCATTTCTAACATAGTGGGAATGTATGTAATCATTTAGGAATTTCTCATACAGCTTGGCAGGGGTTTATCTCACACAGTTGAAGGTGTATCCAATTGTGATGATTAATCTTAATTGTCAAGCTGCCTGGATTCAGAATCACCATGAGAACACACTTCTGGGTGTGTCAGTGAGGGTGTTTCCAGAAAGGTTTAACCAAAGAAAGAAGGAAGAGCCTGAATGTGGGTGGCACCATCTATGTGATTGCTTCCTTGGCTGAAGAAGAAGTCGAGCGGAGACCCAGCATCCATCTGTCCCTGCCTCCTTACTGCAGATATAATGAGAGTAGCCGTCTTCTACATCTGCCCTCACGTCTTTTTACCCTGCCAGGGTGGACTACGATCCAAGGCTAAGACCAAATAAGCCACCCCTAAGTTGCTCTTTATCAGGTATTCTCTCGCAGTAGCAAGAAAGTAACTCGTGCACCATTATTTTGGGCAGTCTCATGCACCTTCCAAGACCTCTTAGCATAAGAACATTTGGTTGTATCTACATGTGGCTTATGACACCTCATTGTTTATTTCAGTCTTGAAGCCACCATTGTTTATTTCAACTGACAATGTAAGAAATTTTTCTTTAACACAATGATATAACTAGATATGTGGGGTTTTTTGTTAATTAATTTATGTACTTACTTTACATCCTGACCTCAGTTTCCCCTTCCTTTTCTCCTCCCAGTCTTCTCTCCCCCACCTCCCCTCCCCAACCCACTCCTCTCCAGTTTCTATTAAAAAAATAAAAACTGGAGGCCTCCCAAGGATATCAACAGGCCTTGGCATATAGAATTGCAGTAAGACTAGGTGCATCTTCTCCTATTGAGAATAGACAAGGCAGCTCATATTGTTGTTCCTCCTATGGGGCTGGAAGCTCCTTCAACTCCTTTGGTGCTTTCTCTAGCTCCTCCATTGGGGACTTTGTGCTCACTCCAATGGTTGGCTGAGAGCATTCACGTCTGAATATGTCAGGCACTGGCAGAGCCTCTCAGGAGACAGGTATAACAGGCTTCAGCAAGTATTTGTCGTCATCCACAGAAGTGTCTGGGTTTGGTGTCTGTATATGGGATGAATCCCCAGGTGGGACAGTCTCTGAATAGTCTTTTCTTCAGTCTCTGCTCCACACTTTGTCTTTGTATCTCCTCCCATGAGTATTTTGTTCCCCTTTCTAAGAAGGACCGTAGTATCCATACTTTGGTCTTCCTTTTTCTTGAGCTTCATTTGGTTGGTGAATTGTATCTTGAGTATTTCGAGCTTCTGGCCTAATTTCTGCTTCTCAGTGAGTGTATACCATGTGTGTTCTTTTGTGATTGGGCTACCTCACTCAGGATGATATTTTCTAGTTCCATCCATTTGCCTAAGAATTTCAAAAGGGTCAAGTAACATATAAAGGCAGGCCTATCAGAATTTCACCAGACTTCTCACCAGAGACTATGAAAGCTAGAAGTTCCTGTGCAGATGTCATACAGACCCTAAGAGAACAAAAATGCCAGCCCAGGCTACTATACCAAGCATAACTCGCAATTACCATAGATGGAGATTCCAAGATATTCCCATGACAAAACCAAATTTTCACAATATCTTTCCACAAATCCAGCCCTACAAAGGATAATAGATAGAAAACACCAACACAAGGAGGGAAACTACACCCTATAAAAAGCAAGAAAGTAATCTTTTTAAAATAAACCCAAAAGAAGATAGCCACACAAACATAAAAATAATATCAAAAATAACAGTGAGCAACAGCCACTATTCCTTAATCTCTCTTAACATCAATAGACTCAATTCCCCAGTAAAAAGACATAGACTAATGGACTGGATTTGTAAAGAGGACCCAGCATTTCGCTGCATACAGGAAATACACCTCAGTGTCAAAGACAGACACTACCTCAGAGTAAAGGGCTGAAAAACAATTTTTCAAGCAAATGGCCCCAAGAACAGGTGGGAGTAGCCATTCTAATATCTGATAAAATTGACTTTCAACTAAAATCATGAAAAAAGATAAGGAAAGATACTTCATAGTTATCAAAGGAAAAATCTACTAAGAAGAACTCTCAATTGTGAACAGCTATGCTCCAAATTCAAGGGCACCCACATTCATAAAGGAAGCTTTACTAAAACTAAAAGCACACATTGCACCTCACAAAATAATTGTGGGGGGACTTCACCCCACTCTCATCAATGGACATATCAGGGAAGCACAAATTAAACAGAGATACAGTGAAACTAACAGAAGTTTTGGATACCTTTATCTTATAAGCAGCCATACTCTGTCTGACTTCCCTTATCTGTGTTTAGCTTCTTTGTTTCTTTGGTAACTAAATTCACTTAAATTATAAAACAAAGGGTAACAAAGTACTTGGCTATCTTTCTGTGAATACCATCTTCTTTTTTTGTAGCAAAGCTAAAGTAAAAATGTGTTTCTGTCTTCACCTATGAGTCTGTTTCTGTCAATGCCATAACACTCCACAAGCATATGTAGTACTTCTATCAAAATACTTCACTCTATTATAGTTTTTTTCTTTTTCATTCTTTTCTGCTACAGTGACACATATCATGACTAAATATAACATAGGGGAAGAAAGGACTCATTCGCTTTTACTTCCATGTAGTTTATCATTAAGGGAAATCAGGCAGGAACTCATGTGAGGACTCAGGGCAGATACCATGGAGAAATACTACCTATTGGCTTGCTCACTTGCTCATTCTTAACTAATTTTTATGCAGCTCAGGGCTACTTCCCTAGATATGTCCAATACTCAGAGTTAGTTAGTCACTCCCCACCTCTTTGTCAAATGCCCTTTGGTCTTCCTTTTTCTTGAGCTTCATTTGGTTGGTGAATTGTATCTTGGGTATTTCGAGCTTCTGGCCTAATTTCCGCTTCTCAGTGAGTGTATACCATGTGTGTTCTTTTGTGATTGGGCTACCTCACTCAGGATGATATTTTCTAGTTCCATCCATTTGCCTAAGAACTTCAAAAGGGTCAAGTAACATAAAGGCAGATCTATCAGAATTACACCAGATTTCTCATAGTATAGACAATTCCCCAAAGACATGTCAGAGGAAAATCTGGTCTGGGCAATCCCTCAAGATATTCTTCTCAGGTGAAGTCCTCCTAGACTGTGTCATTAGCAATTAATGCTAATGAAGATGTTCTTCTTTTCAGCCTTGGGGGTCTAGTTTATGTCTTCCCATCTCTGAATACATTGGGTATTTATAACATTACTTCATGACATTTACACATTCAAGAGCCTTGTGTTATGATTTCCACAGTACCGAAGGAGGAGGAGAAGGGGGAAGAACACCAATAAGAACAAGCACAAGAAGAACAAAAAGAAGAGAAAGAAGAAGGCAAAGAGAAAGAAGAAAGAAAGAAGGAGGAGTAGAGGAGGAGGAAGAAGAGGATGAGGATGAGGATGAGGAGGAAGAGGGTGAGGAGGAGGAGGAGGAGGAGGAGGAGGAGGAGGAGGAGGAGGAGGAGGAGAAGAAGAAGAAGAAGAAGAAGAAGAAGAAGAAGAAGAAGAAGAAGAAGAAGAAGAAGAAGAAGAGAGGCAGTCCAAAAGATAGACAGAGAGAGGACAAAAAGATAGACAGACAGACAGACAGAGAGAAAGACAGGGGGAATGATTACAATTGTCTGAAATTTATTCTATTTGGAAGTCAAAATATAATAACTTTCAAATATTGCCAACATAAACAACCAGGAAATGCTTTATTTTGAGAAATCACTAGGCATAATGGGAGTTTTCTCAAGATTTCATTAAATTTTTATTATCAGAATCTAAAGAGGCAGGAGTAAGTTGAAATGTATTAATATATTTTAAAAGTATATACAATATATGTGATGTTATAGAGCAGCATACAGAATAGGAACATAGTTGGATATTAATCACTTGCTCTTTAAGTAATATACTTTCCCTCTACTATTGGCTTCTGTTTTCATTAGCTCGAGGGCAGTACTCTTCCACAGGAGAAAAGATTCAGCCAAACAAATGACAAAAAGATATTATACTAGCAGCCTTCAGAGACAGTAAGTTCTGGGAAGAAAATTTAATGCATCAGACTAGGGAATCAGAATACTTTGGACGCTAATAGAAGTAGGATTGTTTATAGATAGATCAGAATGGGTCACTCTTTCACATATTCTGAGTTACAATTTTAAGGGTTAAGAAGAGTGGGAATATTTATTTCATACTTTGAGTAAAGCTTGGGAAGACAGACATAAGGTTATACAAAGTTATTTTACACAGTTAAAACATAGTAAAAATAGGGTAGAAACTGCAGGGATGCATGGCCATAGTGGAATTCTGTAGGGTGTGGTTTATTTGTATGCTTTGCCATGGAATATAGGTCAGGAAATTGGGTTGGTTTTATGGCAGCCAGGACTAAAAGGGAAATTTGCTTAGAAAGTGAAGTCTGAAACAAAGATCTAGATACATATTATTAGTAAATGTTTATGAGAAAAACTCTAACAGTTTTACTTCACAATAGAATGTAACTAACAAACTATAATGGTAATGAAAGGCTAGCTTTCCTGAGATGTCATTGTCAATCATGTGACCTAAATTTTTTTGTGTGTGTCTACAGGCAAATAATCAAATGAGAAAGCAGTAAGTCAGTCAACAATAATATTATTTGCATATGGATAAATTTTAGTGAATTCCAGGACAAGGCTGCACTGACAGAGGGAAAAGAATGTAGCCTCATAGAAAATGAGCAGTTCAAATTCCTGGGCATATACCCAAAAGATGCTCCACCATCCCACAAGGACACTTGCTCAACTATGTTCATAGAAGCTTTATTTGTGATAGCCAGAAACTGGAAACAACCCAGATGTTCCTCAACTGAAGAATGGATAAAGAAAATGTGGTTCATTTACACAGTAAAATATCACTCAGCCATTTAAAAACAAAGACATCATGAAATTTGCAGGCAAATGGATCGAATGAGAAAATTTCATCTTGAGTGAGGTAACCCAGACCCTAAAGGACATGAATGGTATGTAATCACTTAAAAGTGGATATTAGCCATAAAGCATAGGTTAACTTTGCTACAATCCACAGACAAAGGAAGGCCAGAGGGAGGATGCTTGAACCTTTCTCAGAAGGGGAAATAAAATAGATATCTTAGTGGATGGATCGAGAGAACTGGGGGAACTGGGTGGGAGAAGGGATTAGGAGAGGAATGGGACAAGGAGGATCATGTGTAGAGAGAATAGGGGAGAGAGAACAGAAATCGGCCATGAACAGTGGATGCAGGGGAGGGCGGGAGGGGACATCTCTAGGATGTGTTAGAGAACTGAGAGAGGAAGGGGAGGCCCCAGAAGATCTATAGGGGTTACTCTACCTGAGCTCCTAGCAGTGGAGAATATGCAGCAAGAAGTGGTCACCTCCTGTAACCTGACAGGAGTCTCTGTGGAAGGATAAGGATAGCAACCCACCCACAAAGCCTTTGACTGAAAATGTGTCCCGCCTACAAAACATGCATGGACAAAGATGGAGCAGAGGAAATGACCAACTAATGACTAGCCCAAATTGAGAGCCACTCCACGGGTAAGAACCTGTTACAATCAACTATATTCTGTTATGCAAGCATATCTGTCCTCTGAGATGCTTCACCTAGCAGCACATGGAAACAGATGTACAGATCCACAGCTAAACCTTAGACGAGCTCAGGAAGTCTTGTGAAAGAGGAGGGGGAAGGATTGAGAGATCCAAAGAGGATAGGAATTTCACAGAAAGACCAACAGCGTCAAGTACCTAGGCCCCTAGTACGTATATAGCTGATCTGTATAAAGCTTGGTCTTTATACAGATGCCCCAACAACTGGAGCTGGGGTTGTCTTTCACTCTGTTGCCTGTGTGGATCCTGTTCCCCAGAATGGGCTGCTTTGTCTGGCTTCAGTGTGGGGACGATGCACCTAGTCATGCAGAGACTTGATGTGCCAGAGTGAGGTATTACTCAGGGCAGACCTAACCCTTCCTATAGGAGAAAGGGATGGGGATGAGAATGAGGACAGGGGCTGTGGGGAAGGGGAACTAGGAGTAGGAGGGTTATTGCGACAGAAATTGAATAAATAAATTAATAAAAACAGATATTCAGAATATTAAATTGGAAATATTACATTGACTTGTTTTTATAAAAGACAACATTATTGAAATGTAGTTTATATGACACAACATCCATACATTATAACTGTGTAATTCAATCATATTTAGTAAATTATGGAGCTATGAAATCATCTACACAATCCAGTTTTAGTAAATTTTCTGTATCTCACAAAGTGTTTTGGTGCCAGTTCGTATGATGCTCGCTGCCCTCCAACTCCAGGTGACCTCAGGACTTATAAATCTATTAGAAGAGTTTTTTTTTTTTATCCAAAGTAAATAGTGCAATATATAGTCTTTTGCATCTGGATATTTCAATTAGCATAACTGACTCATTCATATTGTACAGGCACTCGAAGCTCATGTATTTTCATTGCTGAATGGCATGTATTGTGTGGATGGAAGACATTTCATTTATCCAGTCACTAGATGATGGGCGTTTGGGCTGTTTCCAGTTTGGGGCTATTGTGAATAGTGCCACTATGAGCATGAATGAACAAGCATTTTTGTGGACATGTGTTTTCATTTCTCTTGGATATATACCTCCGAACAGAGTTGCTGACTGTAATGGTGTGTAGATGATTGTGCTTTTTAGAGGCCACCAAACTGTTTTTCAGCATGGCTGTACGTTTTTAGATTCTACCACAATGAGGCCACCAGTTTTCTCTGTATCCTTGTCAACACTTAATACTGACAGTTGTTTTGATCACAGTCATTTGTTAGTTATAAAGTTATATTTCATGTTGGTTTTAATTTGTTTCATTAAATACTTGTAGCATTGACTATTTTCATATGCACTCATTATCCCCCTACATTAATATAGCATCCACTTTGCTAGTATGTTTTTTTTAATTTTTTTATTAGATATTTTCTTTATTTACATGTAAATTTCTCCTTTCCCAGTTTCCCCTCCAAAAAACAAACAAACAAACAAACAAACAAACAAAAACAACAAGAACAAACCCTTGTTGCCTCCCCCCTCCCCATGCCTGCCACCCAACCATCTCCCACTTACTGTCCCTGGCATTCCCCTACACTGGGGCACAAAACCTTCACAAGGACTAGGTCCATTCCTCCCATTGATGATCAAATTTGCAATCCTCTACTATACACATGCTACCAAAACAATCAGTCTCACCATGTATAGCCCTTGGTTGGTGGTTGGGTCCCTGAGAGCTCTGAGGGTACTAGTTAGTTCATATTGTTGTTCATCCTAAGGGGCTGCAAACCCTTCAGCTCTATAAATCCTTTCTCTAACTCCTTCATTGGGGACCCTGTACTCAGTTCAATGGATGGCTGTGAGCCTCTACATCTGTATTAGTCAGGTATTGTCAGAGCCTCTCAGGAGATAGCTATATTTAGGCTGGCTTGTCCTTCCTTCAGTCTCTGCTCCTAAGCTAATCTCTGCAATTCCTTCCGTGGGTATTTGGTTCCCCCTTTTAAGTAGGAATGAAATGTCCACCTTTTGGTCTTCCTTCTTCTTAATTTTCTTGTGGTTTGTGGGTTATTCTTCCTGTATTCCAAACTTCTGGGCTAATATCCACTTATCAGAGAATGCATACCATGTGTGTTCTTTTGTGATTGGGTTACCTCATTCAGGATGATACTCTCCAGATCCATCCATTTCCCTAAGAATTTCATAAATTCATTGTTTTTAATAGCTGAGTAGTACTCCATTGTGTAGATGTACCACAGTTTCTGTATCCATTCCTCTGTTGAGGGACATCTGGGTTCTTTCCAGTTTCTGGCTATTATAAATAAGGCTGCTATGAACATGGTGGAGCATGTGTCCTTATAGTATGTTTTATTTTTAGTTTTGCTCTGTATCTGTTCATGAATGAACCTGCTATTCTCACATCTTTTCTCTTAAAGTGATTTTTCTAGGAGAAAGATTTGAGAAGTGTGCCTCTTGTATTTTGGGGTATGTTTTTCAGCAGAATTGATTTAACTCCTGTTTAAGTATTTGGTAGAATTCCTGGTTGAAGCTATGTGGGCATGAGTTTGTCTTTGTGAAATTATTAAGAGTTTATTATAGGTGTTTTTCCATAGTAAGCTCTAGGGACTAGTAGTATTTATTCTTTAGGTTATTGCTCATTTTATATAGTTTAATATGTTAGTATTGTTATAAATATTTCCTCATATTTTATTTTCTATAGGAAAGACAACTATTTCCCCCTTTCATGCCTTGGTAATTCATTCGTTCTCGCTTTTCTCTCTTTCTCCCCTAACACTCCCATTCTTTCACTACTTCCCTCCCTAACTCACTTCTCCAAAGGGAGTTTAAGAATCTGAGGTTGCCCTAGACTCTAAGCAAGCAGGGACTCCAGGTGATACGCTTATTAACTAATGGGCTGAAATTTGACTTCTGCCCTGCCTTTCCTACCTGGGGTAGGAAAAAGTTGACTATAAGCACATACACTGTGGGATACTAGTCAGCCACATTGCATGTGAGCATCCCCATTTCTCTGAAATCTCTAAGAATGGAGCCACAACTAAGCCTCATGATCTCCTAGTATCAGCCATGTTGTCATTTCATGGCATTAAGTTTTTTCCTAATAAATATCACCCAAAAAGAGAATCTGCCTCAGTATCTCTAATGTCACCTGATTTACCGGAATATTTATTAGAGTATAATCAATTAATCTGAAATGGTTCCTTTAAAAAATAATGTTTACCTTTATCTCATTCCTTTTTGTATATTATAGTATTTTGCTTTGATTTTTATTGAGTTCGGCATATTTAACTTTAGTCATTTGAACCACATGCTATTTAATTTCCTAATAATTAGAACTACTACAGGATATTTTGAATTGTTGATCTATAGTTTTACTCTGTTTTTACTACAAACACATTTTAAAATGAGCTTTAATCTTTTAGAATGTATTAACATTTGTTTTGTGTCCTAGCATTTGGGATAGTTCCATAAATGTTCTTGAAAAGAATGTTCTTCTCTTTTTGAATGAAATGTCTCATAAACATCAATTAAGACCCATTGATTGACAGTATTCTCATCTTTCACAATGCTTTTCTATGTCATTACAGTAGCTATTGAAAATGGGACATTTAAATTCCCAACTGTAAGAATTGATAAGTTATCTTTATAAGTTGTATGTATTGATGCAATTGTTACAAATGTCTTTGAAAAGTCCATAAAAATTTATAATAGTTGAATTCTTCTGGTATATCAAATTTTTATTATAAAAACAAAAACATTTGTTTTCTTCCTTCTAATAAGGTTGTTTACCACTCTGGTTGGTGGTGTGAACCTGGGGATTTAGAATCTAAAATTGAGGCAGACTTATGTCTCATACAATGCCAATTTTATTCAGAGTATCAGGAAATTTATACTTTTAGGGGTAAGCAGAATCACATGAGTAAGATGGTTAAGCCACATGTGGCAAAAACATGTTTTTCCACAAAGGGACATGAATAACCACAGCTCAAGTAAACTTATTTCTATATACTACACCTGGGTGGACAATAACACACATTCCAAGAGTAATTCTCTTTTGAAGAAACTGAGGTCACAAGACTTATGTCCTGTGTTCTTATAGTTTTCTTTCATGTACTAAGAAATCTTCTCACACAACTCTGTTCTTGGACTATGTTTTGACAATTACTCTCTTTAAAGTTCTTCCATTTACCATTAAGCTATCAAGTAGGCAAATATTTAAATTGTATGGTTTGCATAGTGGTATTCTATAATTCTTTGACTTTCAATCTAAATATTGAAATTTAAACTAATTGCACTATATTTCTTATGAATGCCTTTAAAGTCCAATCTGACAATCTTTGAATTTTTAAACTGAAGTGTTTAATCCTCATATGTTTGTTGTACTAATCTGTTTGGGTTTATCCCATCCAGTTGTTCATTTCCGTATGTCTCTTGTATTTTTCACTATGTTCCACCTATTTTTGTCATGAAACATTTTAATGTACCATTTTCACATTATATTTGTGTACCATGGAGATATATATATATATATCCAAAGAACGTATGTGGAAGTCAATAAATAATCCTGTTGAATTTCTAACCGTTTCAATTGTTTTTCAGTGGTATTCTAGGAATTACAATGTATTGTAAGTTGCCAGGACATAGCTAGGTGGTTTAATTACTAAAAGATACAGCAATTTCTTCTTAAATTATTCCCTCAAATATAAACCTTGTTTTAAATTCTCGTGCTCTTATTTTCAAATGCTTGGCATAAAAGCATTAGCTGTTTCCATCATTGCTTGATATAGTATACCTATTACAGAAATTATAAAATAAACAAATTAAACATTTTCATGTAGTCTTTTATATTATCACATTTTTACCTTCTCGGATCTTCAGTGTTGATTTTAATCAGTATGTTAAGTTTTAGGATTTCCAGTACCATTTATTTATTTGTTTAAATGAGAAAATGTCCTAATTGGCTTTGCTTTTGAAGAAGTCTTTGTTGGCCATTGTGCTGTCTCCTTACTTATTTTCTTTTAGGTTCTGGCTTCTTCTATTCCTTTTTAGCATCAGTTGTTTCTGTTGACCTCTTATCTCCTAATTACATTGTTTCCTGTGTGTGCTGAGTTTGTCACATCACACTGCTGCTTTCTAGACTCTCTTTCCTTCTCTGGCTCCCATCAATTTGACTACCATGTCTACTGAATGAATTGTTATCCATTTGGTGATTATTTAACGTGAGTATCACTGATCTTGTTAAAACCTTAATATCACACCATCACAGTTGGAATGTTTCTACCCCAAATGGCTTCAAGTAGCTTCCTTTTCACCTCTCTCCCTCCTCAACTCCTGGGAATCTTTCTATTCATGATACTGTACATTTGCTATGACCTAGGGCTTTCTGAGGCTTTGCTAAGTCTCCTTCATTATTTCCATTGCACTTCAAAATGTATTTAATGTTTCCATACTATCAATTTTATCAGTTTTTTTGTGTCATTTCTAAAATATCCCTCTTTTTAAAAAATAATATGTTAATTTATTTAACTGTACTATTTGTTGAATGATTATTATATTTTATTTCAAGTTCTTAAAGTTATTTCCCTGCCTTCTGTTGAATATATTTATAGTGTTTGCCTTAAAAATCCTGTTTGCCAAGTGCAATACATTTGGGGTAATTTGCTAATTTCTTTTTGACTTTTTAAAAACACACATGTCACCTTGACTTGGATCGATTGAGGTTATCTCTTGATCTCCCTTTGTTTCTTTAATTTCAAAATAGACACTTCTCCGAATACTGTATTTTAGAATTTCTGGCTTTTAATTTCCCTATGAGGATTTCTGTTTTAATCGTGACACCTAAAATGGCTTAGCTATGTGAAAAACCTGTTGACGGACCTTGCATAGGTGGTTGAATACGTTCAAAAGTCAGAGACTTCTCTAGTTTGTTCTACCTTTTCTTTGCATATCCTCAACCTCTCAGTGAATTTCTGATGTGTGAAGAGCTTGGGTGTCTTAGAATTTCCTTCTGGATCCACATAGACTGTCTAGGACATGGATGTTTTTCTTAGGTTTCTTTTGCCTGTCAGGATCATCCTACGTAGGGTCTGGAACTGACCCAGTTTATCTGTGGTTACCTCATTTCTCAGACCTTTGTAGTAAATTTCACAGTAGTGCCTGGACCTGCTGTGCTTTACAAGGGGACTTTATAACTTACGCTCTGAGAACCCTGTGTTTCCCTGTACATTTCCTGGCGGATATGCACTCACAGTGAGCTGGGAGGAAATGATTTGCCATGCTGAAGTTTCTAAGTTCCACTCCCACGGCTGTTAGGGCACTGCCACTCTATGCCCTGAGCATATGTTAGGTAGGCAAGCATGCTAGATTCCCATTCTTCTTACAACTGCATGCTCAAAAACACTAATGAAACTAAGCTTTGCAATTTTTATGATTTGCCCCCTCCCCCATTTTTAAATACAACAAACCGCAGGGCCTTAAATATGACCTTAGTCATCTGGAAATTACTAGGCAAAGCATAAGTGATTAAAGATGGGCACAGATTCTTTGCCTTCTACAATTTGAGGGACAGTCTGTGACCTCAGCTTTCCTTCCCAAGCACCCTTGGGTCTGAGAGGTTTTGTAACAACTTTGAGTTTCACAACATAGCAAAAATGATGCTGGGTCAACTCTCCTGAACTAGTAACTGAAGCTTAAGATACATTCAGGATTTCCTCTCCTTCACATCTTTAATGGAAACACAGCCTCTATACTATGAAGAAGCAGCATTATGGAAAGGCCTTCTGGAGAGACACTAAGGCACTAAAATCACTGGCCAACAGCCCCAGTGGGACTCCAGCTTGCCAGCCATGAGAGTGGACCGACCATCTTAGGAGTACATCTTCCAGATCCAATTAAATGAACACAGCTCACTCTATCTGTAGCAGAGACGAACCTTTCCTGACAAACCTTGCCCAAACTGTGAATTTGTGAGCAAAATAAATGATGATTGTTATTTCAAATCACTAAGTGTCTGGGTGGTTTGTTACATAGCCATAAATAACTGGAACATTAATTTTCTGCCTCCTTGAGGAATGGGAGCTGGGGATTAAAGCTAAGAATGGTTTCTATAAAATCCATTTATCATGCACCTAGCAAGCGAGAATTTTCAAAGCTACAAAATTAGATTGCAAAATTATAACCTTAAAAAAAAAGCTGTGTTAGTAAAGCTTGCTGTCGTTGGTAGAAGGTAGTTATGATATTGAGGAATGGGGATGTTTACCTAGAGAATTGTGGAGCAAAGGAAGAATGTAAGAGAGAAAAGGGAGAGAAAACAAATTAGATATTTGCCACAGTAACCTTCACCTTGTTTGTCTGAATGAGAGAAACCATCCAGAGCACAGAATTGTGAATTCCTTCCTTAACCTCAACTTGGTGCCTACAAAAGTTGGTGATAGGCAGAATTCACGTGAATACAAAACATCAGGGTTTAGAAGACACATTGAAGGAGTAAGATAGGATTGGTTCACGTTTTTCTGTTTCCCTGTATGTTCTGCATGGTCTGATCCCTGAGTTGAGACTCAGCATGCTGCTTGAGAACTCAAGGTAGCTCCCCTAAGGCCACACAGGTGCAAGACAGGGGAAAAAAACGTTAAAGTTGCAACACAATCCAGAAACCCTCTTCTAAGCTGTACCCAGCCAGGGGTAGACCCATGAGGCTCTCAATGCAAATATCACAAGCAAAACCAGAGGACTCCAACGATTTCTATCATGAGGTCATGGGAGACTCTTCTGTATTGCTGGTCTGTACTTCAAAAAACAGTCAAAACAGGGAGTCCAGAACTAAGAAAATTTGAGTCATTTCCCTAATAGATTGGGCATAGCTAAGATGTTTAAAGTATTAAATCAGATTAAGTTGACAAGTATATTAGATTTGTGTCTATTCCTATCCCATTATCCAACTGGTGGGAACGTCTTTGGAAGCCCATAACGCTTAGAGATAAAAACATAGAAAATACAGCTTTTGCTATACATATCAGCAATAATGAAAATATATTTAGTCACACACACACACACACACACACACTCACACACACACACACTCACACACACACACACTCAC
>JADRCD010217459.1:3107-54735 GCA_019843815.1 Montemys delectorum
GATAGATAGATAGATAGATAGATAGATAGATAGATAGATAGATAGATGGATGGACGGACGGATAGATGGAAGGATGGGTAGATAGATAAAGTTAGTCTATAATTCCACTACCAGGAGCTTGTCAGCATGAACACTCACCTTCAGAGTAGCTGCTTCCTGCCCACTGTGCAGTGATAGAACGCAGCAGGAGGGAAACCTGGACTCCCTCTATCTCGGAAGCTAAGAGGGGTTTGGTGTGTATGTACCACAATAAGAGTCTCATGATAAACTGCAACTATGTCTGGGTTATGCATGATAGAATTCAGAAGACTCCTCTGCATTGTACAGCTGCACATAAGAAGCCATTTCAAAGTCTAAATAAATACAGGGCCTGCTCCATGGCTCTTCTGGCATCTACCATCACACCCTGTACACCTACTGCCATTTTTACCTCATATCTGAGAGCACAATATCTTCATATTTTTATATTGTTTTAATGTTATTTTGTGAATCAATACACAAGTTAGTAAAAAAAAAAACAAACAAAAAAAAACCCCAAAAAAACAAAAAAACCTCTTCTATAGCAAGGGTTACCTAGAATTCCATCCTATAAACTTACCATTTAAACTCGTATCCACTATTAGACAACATAGATGAATCTGTTCCCTTTGTTGTCATAAATAATAAGCATGTTGAACATCTTCCTGTGAAAATCACTATTAATAAATAGGGCTATCTTGTTTGGATAGATTCCTAAAAGGAAAATTACTGGACCATGGAGTAAAAATGTTTTCTGAATGTCACGTTTCATGTTGTTCAATTTGTTTCCAGAGATGGTACTGAGTTACCATGGAAATTAGGGCATTTTCATTATTTTTCACTAATCTTTAGTTACACAAGTGATTCGTGCAATACAATCTCCCTGCAAAAAAATATTTTTAAAGAGTTATATCTCTCTTAATGGCCTCTTCCAATGCCTTAGGCCTTTGGGACTTACCCGTTTTCAGTTACAAAAGACCTCTAGCAATATACTGGCTTCATTATCTGTGTCTCCTTCAAACTGTCTGTGAACTAACGGAGCATATGCCCCTAAAACTACAGATATGCAGTGTTTCTGTATAGGGCCAGCCTCTACAAGGAAGCCTTCACATGGGTGATCTCCGCAAGGGTGGCATGCACAGCATGTGTCTTGGTTCACACCTTCAGCAGTGGGCCTTGGGAGTTTCTGCAGTGATATGGAACAGACAACCATCTCCTTAGTCATTCCCTACACAAACAGACCTGAAACATCCTAATCTAGTTTCTCCAAGCTGTGCTGCCAACAATATTCTTTTTTTTTTTTATTAGATATTTTCTTTATTTACATGTAAATTTCTCCTTTCTCAGTTTCCCCTCCAAAAAACAAACAAACAAACAAACAAACAAACAAACAAAAACAACAAGAACCCCTGTTGCCTCCTCCCTCCCCATGCCTGCCATCCTACCCTCTCCCACTTATTGGCCCTGGCATTCCCCTACACTGGGGCACAAAACCTTCACAGGGCCGAGGGCCTCTCCTCCCATTGATGATCGACTTTGCAGTCCTCTACTATACACATGCTGCCAGAACAATCAGTCCCACCATGTATACTCCTTGGTTGGTGGTTGAGTCCCTGGGAGCTCTGAGGGTACTAGTTAGTTCATGTTGTTGTTCGTCCGAAGGGGCTGCAAACCCTTCAGCTCCATAGGTCCTTTCTCTAACTCCTTCATTGGGGACCGTGTACTCAGTTCAAAGGATGGCTATGAGCCTCTACATCTGTATTAGTCAGATACTGTCAGAGCCTCTCAGGAGATAGCTATATTAGGCTGGCTTGTCCTTCCTTCAGTCTCTGCTCCATAGTTAATCTCTGCAATTCCTTCCGTGAGTATTTGTTTCCCCCTTTTAAGAAGGAATGAAATGTCCACCTTTTGGTCTTCCTTCTTCAACAATATTCTTTTAAAGGAGCTATTCTGTTGTTATTTGTTTATTTTCTCTGTTTGAAACTAAGCACCAGAACTTCTGAGTCACTCATAGGATATTCACACTTTCAATTTTAATAGATTCTGTCAAATTGTACAGGGTATTTGAAACTATTTTTATCGACAGCTTAGGTATAATTATCAAGGCTGTAACTGAAGTGTTCTGTTATGTAGATTGCCACCTAAAGGTCTCTTCACATTTTATTCATCAGCTCTCCATCCCTGTCAGTTCAGGCCCACTGTGGTCCCTGAGCTGCAGTTCCTGAGCTGTAGTCTGCAGTGAATAAATGTGGGTTAGATGCTCTCTATCCTCTCAGGGCCCCACTGGACACCCGAATCCTTTCAGCATCTGCCAAACCCTGGCTCATCTTTCTAGACAGCACTCAAATGTCCACTCTTGGAAGCATTCCTTGGAGATGAGGCAGAGCGAGGCAGCTAAGCTTCCATGTCCCCGTGACACCCTTATTCAGGGGTTCTTCTTGCTTACTTCAACTTGTGCTCAACTCTAAACAGAGTTACCTGGACAGTCTGCCCTTTAATGGCGCATCACTGTTGGGGGTTGCCTTAAACACGTTTGTGCATCACTGAAAAGGGTGTGTTGAAAGAAAGGAGCCAGGCACATACAACTGTCTTCATAGACAACACACACACACACAAAAAAAAAAATGTAAAAATGAAATAGCCAATAGTTGAGTCTCGATGGTGCTCAAGAGTTCAATAAAAATGATGAAAAATCGAAAAGTAAGGTAAGGCAGGGTTTCCCACGTGCACATAAAAACTGAGCCACAGTCATCCCTCTGGAAAGTATAACACTCTTAGTTCACCAGATCTTCATGAAAACTAGAAGATTTTAATTTGCTGTATCTTTAGAATACACAGAGAATGAGAGAGACCTGCATAAAGAGCTGGGATCTGAAGAGCTTGCTGAACTAATGTTCTAGTGAGAGTGTCAACTCTAAACAGAAGTGGATGAGGAAAGGGGGCTGGGAGTAAATAGAACAAACACCAATGGAAGCTGCTGCTGGGGAGCCGGGGTGGCAGGGCGACTGCTTCTATTTGCATTTCTAAGCATCCAGCTTATTTTGCTGTGTGCTTACTTTTAAACCAGAGAAACAGAAATGACCAAAACACATTTTAAGAAATTAATCCAGTTTCTCAGAAGAAAAAGTCAGATACAGTTACATGCATATGTGTGTAACAGGAGAAAACAATTCCAAAAGAACTTACTCCCCAGACCCCTCTCTCTCAGATTAGACAGTCACTTATTCAGTATGGGGCAGAGAGTATGGGAGCAAACAAGTCGGGTACAATTCCTCCTCTCACAAAGCTTCCAGTCTAGTAAGAGCCAGCAGCTCAAATACCAGACAGGGTGGAGAGCGGGTGGAAAGGGGGAGCCCACCAGCAGGCAACACAGTGCTAACATCTCAACCCTTGGGAAAAGAAGTTAATGGAAGCCTGTCTCTCACATGTTTAAACATACCTGCCCCAATATGCAAAGATACTACTTCCAAGAACCCTCCAAATATTGAAATCCATGGCTGTTCAAGCTCTTTATGTAAAATGGCATGGTATTTGCATGTAACCTAAACAATTATCTATGACGTGTTTCATCACTTCTAAAGTACTAACACAACCCATTTTGTGTAAAAGGTCTGACAAGATATAGTGTAAGGAATAATGCATGAAAACCTCCATATTCAGTAAAGCTTTTCCCAAATATTTTTAACCAGTACCGACTGAACTCACAGATAAGAAAGACAGCCAGCTTTTGTATAACACCTAGGAGATCTCTGTAGAAGGAAATTAGGAATTTTATTTATATGCGGCTTGACTACTGTCTAGTTCTGAACATGATATTCTTCAATCCTTTAATATCGTGTGGGTCTGTAAGTAAATGATAGCAGGGCTCCATGTCTGAACACATGCTCAAACTTCATGCATCCTTTGCTCCCCAGTAGGAATTATGTACTTGGAATTTGATGTGTTCCCCAGGAGCGACCAAAGAGAGGCCTGATGTAGGAATCTGCATGTTTTCCTCTCTGATGATGACTTGGACCATGTTCTCTTTCTCTGACCTGCCGTCTTAACCCAGGCACATGGCTCTCAATGCATTACACATACACTGTGGTCATTATCTCTGGCATACAGCTGTCACTTCAAAAATTATCAGCATGTTTCCAGGACCTATGAAAGAGACTGTCAGATGTAGACACCTGGTAGGTTTTGTTTGTTCCAAGGCATATTCATTGGTGTTTGGCACCCTCGAATGACACATATGTCCCCAACCAAAAAGTTAACAGTGCACAGCTGGTACACTGCTACAGCTTACAAACTACCCTAAGAGTGTGGTATATCTCAGTTCATTTAACCCTCTAGAAAACTGCCTGGACATCTCCGTCATTGTTTTCCAGGCACAGAAACTGAGAGTCAGAGAGACAAAAAGCCACAGAAGTCACTCAGCTGGTGACAGAGAGGGGACTTGAACCATTACCTAATTAAAACATCTGTTTTTTTACCCAGTGACCTAGTGTTTCCTGAAATGCCCCGTCAGACAGTTCACCGAGCAACAGTCTCTTTGATTACAACATCTGTTGGACTCAATGTGCATTTATTTCAGCATGTATTGGAAAACAGTTAATGATGGCATAATATGTATGCCATGTCATACTGATCTTATCTTTTAAAATATGTATCAGTTACACTAGTTTTCTTTTAGCTTATTTTCTTAAGTTCTAAAAATTATGTCCATTTGAAAATAATGTTGAGCCAGGCAGTGGTGGTGCACACCTTTAATCCCAGCACTTGGGAAGCAGAGGCAGGTGGATTTCTGAGTTCAAGGCCAGTCTACAGAGTGAGTTCTAGGACAGCCAGGGCTATACAGAGAAAACTTGCCTCGAAAATACCAAAATAAATAAATAAATAAATAAATAAATAAATAAAGTTGAATAACAGGCAGTAGAACAATGAATACAAATTATGAATCTGTGTATTTTAAAGAACTGGAAATAAACTGCCTCAAAACAACCATATATGGATTTAAAAGGAACACACATACACATGCTCTCTCTCTCTCTCTCTCTCTCTCTCTCTCTCTCTCACACACACACACACACACACACACACACACACACACACACACACACACACATACACACACACACACACACACACACACACACACACACATACACACACACCAGGAAACTAAATTTTAAATTCTTATCATGCACTTATAGGGTTATATAATGCTGCTTGTGATTTAAACTGTATCTCAGAGGTTGTCAAGTGAGACTCTACACATTCCCTAAATTTCTGCATTTGAAGCATATTTCTTCCTATTTTCTTTTTCTTTTGGAGCTTAAATAGCTGAATAGATTAAAAATTGCCTTTAAATAAAAAATGAGCTAGGGGCGCTGAGCTCTCTCCTCTGCCTCGTTTCAACTCTGAGCAAATGGTGAATTACTACACCTCGGGATGTGGTGGTTTCTAACTACCAAGCTGTCAGCAGCAGTGTGGCCATAATGCTACCTATTTTCCTCGCTAAAATATTTATGCCCTTATTAGACTTTACACAGGCTGCTGGACGTGAAGGTGCTCCAGTGGGGGCTGAGTCGTTTCAAGAAGCCCATTACTGAGACTCACCTCAACTGCATTAGAGACCGGAGCATCCACTTATCTGTGAGATTGCTCATTAATATTAGACAATTTCTGTCTCTGCACTTGTTCTGAGGTGCGGATAACATTATGTATAAGCATGCATGTGTGTAGACTTGCATTGGCTGCTGGCTTCTGAGCAAGCCACTTCATTAAGAAGCAGTTTAACTTGGAGGGTGTACCAACACAGACCAGCTTAATGCAACTGCAGCACTGTGCCTGAGATGATTCAGCCAAGTGATGCAATTATTATGTATAAAGTGTTTTACGCAAGGTTGAAATGGCTTACTATTTATAAAGAACTCTCTGGGACGTATAATGACTGACTTGCTGTGATAGCCATGGCATAGCAGAAGCTCTCTGTCGACAGGAACTTCACATATGCCCATAGGACACTGCTGTATCTCTCCTCCCGGAAAAACCAGCTGAAAAATAAAATGAGGAGTGCTGTTTGTAAAATGTTCAAATATTACTTTGGGCTTACTTGTGTTTTGTATAGAAGGAAAGGAAAAACTTAATTTCAAAAATGCTTGCTAAAGGCCTACTACAGGCTGGTACAAAAGGGAGGGAAAGCCCTGAGCTTGGAGGACGGCTCGTTAGTGGGAGTCCGTTGATTACATAATGGAGACTACATGCTGAATGTGTGTGCCCACCTTGGAAGAGAGGCCACCTCTGCTGGTGGCCAGAGATGGTCATTTAGGAAAAGACTTTGGACAAACCCAGTAGGTGTTCTTGGCAAATGGGCACAAATGGGCATAAATGCAAAGCTGTATAGTGGTGGTGGCTGGCATGGACGCGTCTGCTCTCAGGACCGCTCCTCTTGTGTAGAGCAGCTTACTGTTTCAGCTTGACACTGGATCCTCTAGCTTAAGGGAAAGTAGGTCCAGAGGCAGGTGCACAACTCAGCTCCCACTAAAGTCCTAACAGTGCGTTGTTAAGGGTGTGGTGGGCCTCTGGAAAAGATCCTCAGGCATGAGGAGAAATTAGGCTCTGTTTCTTATTTCTGAAATCAGGCCCTGTTTCTTATTTCTGAAAGGCACTATATGACAACTGGGCCTGGGGACATTTTATGACCTCAAAGGAAGCCAAGAATCCTGACATCACTAGCTAGCCAGCATCAGCAGACACACATAGTCTTCTTTAGGTGTGACAGAAATCTCTTCAAATGGCATTGAGCATTGTTGCCCATGTGTTTTGTTGCTTGTAGCAAATGACACTCAGGGCTCAGAGTTCAGTTCATGGAGACAAGTCTTGCTGGGCATTGTCCCAGGACAGCAGCAAGAGAGGTTTTGAGACAAGTCTTGCAGGGTAGTGGGCAGTGACCAGGAGAGGGCAAGAGAGGTCAGGAGGCAAGTACCAAGTGATGGGCCCTTTCACCACATTCTAAGAGTTGGGCATTGGCTTTCAAACAATGAAAGACTTTCTACAGGGTAAGTGAGGTGACTGTGGTGCACAAAGGCAGGACATTGAATCACACAATGAGAAACTTCACTATTTCTTTCCAGTACTTCCCATTATAGAAAGCAGATCTGTCACAGTTTAGACTGGGACCCCTTTAAAACCCTCTCCCACTTTATTACTCTCTGCTTCAAAACAGAAAATCTCAAATTCAGGGCCTTTGACATATACACACAGGGTCTAGGAGAAAGTCAACACCATCCTTTGTTCCCATTGGTATAATTCTGAGAATTACCTTTTGGTGATACTAAGTGACACTAGGCTTTTAAGTCTTTATGGTTTTTTTTTAAATATATATTTACATTTTTTGAAATAAGCTAAGTAACAGAAAAATATCAAGTAAGACAAATGGTGATTTCAGAATGAAAACCATCAAGGTTTGATTGGAGTTGAGTCCACATGCTAGCCACTGAAAACAGTTCAATCATACAGTAATATAATTAAACTCCCCCATAAAGATTCTGTGAGCAAAGCCAGGCATTAAGTCTGAAGATTGCTTTGGCAAAAGAATGAATAAGTGAGAGAAAGAAACAAACACACTAGATGAGACATGATCAGACTTGAACCAAAGGAGGAGA
Organism: Montemys delectorum; assembly: GCA_019843815.1. Classification (NCBI taxonomy): domain Eukaryota; kingdom Metazoa; phylum Chordata; class Mammalia; order Rodentia; family Muridae; genus Montemys; species Montemys delectorum. The sequence continues at coordinate 10,775 of JADRCD010217459.1, forward strand.
GAAGAAAATAAATGGTAAGGAAAGAAAAAAAAAAAAAAAACCCAAAACCTCAAGGGTGGATCAAGAGAAGGTTAGGATGACGTCTAAGTTTGGCTTAGGTGGCTAAAGGATAAGCCATGCCACTAAGTGAGCTAGAGAAGACAGAAGGAGTGAAGGAGGGCTATGCAGACAATGGACTACATGAGCCATTGCCTTGCAAAACCCAGATGAGAGCCAGACCCTACAGTCCAGGTCTCAAAGTGTTTTCACCAAATCAGCAATGATAAAATCACCTCAAAGCCAGAGGGCCACAGGGCCGGGGGGAGGACAGGGCCGGGGGGAGGACAGCTACCAAAGACTCCTGCGCAAACCAACTGTATGATTGCACATAAGGCCTTTTGTCAGACCTCAGTTTCCTCAACAATGAAAAAAATGTCTGCAAGACCGTGAGCAAATCACTAAACCTTGCTGCTTCTGAGAGCCCAACCCTCAAATACCCTTCACCATGCTTCAATAGCAGAGCCCGGCTTTTTTTTTTTTTTTTTTTTTTTTTTTTTTGCGCATTCTTTATTGATACCTGATTATCTAGACACAAGGGGACACGGTGACTAGACTCAGACACATCTAATATTATGCAGTTCCCAGAAACTGCAATTTTTTTTAGAGAGGACAGAGACTACTGGAGTCCTTAATGCGCAGGAGGCCAATCAGAGGTTGGGAGCCCCAGAGAACAGGGCCTCCCAGTCAGGTGATTATCTGGCCCTTGGAGGTGATCTGTCAGCAACCTCCCTCATCTGTAAGCAGAGGGAAGAGGATGCGGCATTCGAGGCCAGCCTCAGTGACAATGCATCATTAGAAAGAAAAAAGATTAAAAAAGGCTGCTGAGGCCCCACTCCTCTGTTCTTCATGGCTTCCTTCTGGCAGAGCCCGACTTTTAATAGAGAACTGGGGAACGCCACCACGGCCGCGCTTTCCGACTCCTTTCACGGAGTAGGTGGGGCCATGTGGTCTGTTGTGGCTAATGGGAGAATGGAAGAGATGCCTACAGCTTCTGAAAAGCCTCCTCAAAGAGAAGACTTATATCACTCTTCATCTCCTCCTCTGCCCTCCAGTCTGGAACACAGACCACACATGTTGGCTGTAAGGGGGAAGGCACACTTTGAGAAGAGAGGAGCCATGGAAGGGGAAGCCTGGGTCTCCTGAGTCCTGAAAACCACTCACTGCAGCAACTGTCTTTTAGACCTCAAACTATTCTATGTATAAGGGGACATTATTGTTTTCCTAATTTGGCTTCTCTATGTTCTTATATTATCATGAAGAAGCCTGTTCTACCTTGTAATGTTATAAGAAGATTCTGTGAGGAAAAAAAAAAAAAAGACACAAAGATTAAGCCAGCCTTTAATCCCATCACTCAGTAGGCACAGATAGGCAGATCTCTGTGAGTCTGAGGTCAACTTGGTCTACATCCAGAGTTCCAGGACAGCTGGGGCTACACAGAGAGACCTTGATTCAACAAACAACAAAAAGCATGATATTCTGTATCTTGGGGCCCAGCCTGGGAATCTGCATTTTATGAGTTCCCATGGGCTAATGTTTGCTAGTAACATATGTTCACAGAATAGGAGAGGAAGAAATTTGGACACAAAAGAAAAGAATCATTTTTAGTCACCCTCTCCCATACATAAATGGCACTTTTTTTTTTATATAGAAAACAAAATTCAGAATTGACATTCTCTTTGTAATATGAATTTCAGACACAACCAAATCATAAGACCAGCTAGACCAGAATTTGTGAGTTCATGCATATGTTGCATTGAATTGTGATCCCTGACTCACAATTCTCTGTTCTCTGGACCCTATAGTTGGCAGCATGGTCATGGTTTTGATGCCAGACAAAGTGGATCTACTCAAAGCAGCAAGGAGTGGTACAGATTATCATCCTGCCCACATAGGGGGCTGGAGTCCTGAGAGAGTCCAAGTTATTCTGTGTGATGCCTGGCACAGTTTGCAAGGGGCAACCCTGCTCTTGCTCACCTATGTCTTTGCAGAATGAGGCATTCATGGGACGCATATCTACATGCTGGGCCTCACCTTTTCAAACCATTGTTTGGTAAGGATGCATTGAAGGAGCTGGCTGTTCCCTCCCAAACAGCTTGTTAATTATCATCCTGTGCTAGCACTCTGCGGGAAGGTGGGAGGAAAAGTCAGAGGCTTGCACACATTGCAGAACATCAAACAAGAAGAAAAAAAAAAAAACCCGAGCAATTAGTCATTAAAAATGGTGTGTTCTAAGTAAATATGCACTATTTTCCAATACTGGGTCTCAGTGAAGATCAGAAGTGGAATTTGAGAAAAGATCTGTTCTGGGGGTTGGTTCCACCTCTGTCTAGCTCACTTTATAATAGCAAGTTGCAGGTACTCCTAAATGAGGTGATTCAGAGTTATTCCATCCTTTCTTTGCCTTCACAGGAGCTGCCTTAACCCTTGAGATTTTTATATTCATTAAAAAGTGTATCATGACATCTTATTAGGAAGCTCATTAATGCTGCTAGCCAAGTAGCTATTGAGTATTAATTTTCTGTCCAGTCAGCCTTTATACCTGTCTAGACTTACCTTTTTACTAAAACCAATACTAAAGACACTAAGTTCTTCAATTCAGTTAAAAAGCTTCTAGGTTGCTGACTCTAAAAAGATAAATTGCTTTGAATGTTTCTGCATGCATAGATACGAGCTTATATCATTTATGTTAGTACCTGGTAGCTTCTTCAGTACGGGGTGCTATAGTTTATAATGTGTCCCTGTGTTTTATAGAAAGGAAGGGTACCAGGGCCCATGTAACTATATAACTCTTGTGGGTCTCTCACATACAAGTCTTTGGTACCTTATGGAACTGCACTGTACACAATGCAAGCGGCTCTGAATGGGGGCTATGACTGCTAACGTCATTTAGATAGGCTTCTAGGTGCACTGGGGTGTGGGCTATTTGGAAATGGCTGGCAATGTATGCTTCAAAAGCAGGAGTGAGGGCATTAGAGCTCTGGGGGCTCTAATGTGTGATTATGGTATGAGAATTATGTCATCTGCCAAGCTTTAGAAGAAAGAGGCTGGTGGAGACATTAACATTACTTCCTGGAAGGCTCCAAGTTTGGGGTATGGTTGGCTTCGAGACCTAGTGGGGCTGGGCAGCAGCTAGCAGGTTATAGGCTTCTCTAAGGGTCTGTATACTAGACAGGAAGGGAGCTTTGTAAAATTTATTTTTGAACCAGGTAGCACCTTCATGGTTGGACAAAGGATGCTTTCCCTGCAACCTGCCAGCTTCCTGTTGAGCATACTTCTTGGATAGGATTCCTACTGCCAGCAGAGTGCTCCACCCAGCTCTTATCTACAACAGTAGATCCCTTTGAAGATCCCAAATAGAGTTGCTGAACTGTTGTCATGGTTACCAGGGGACAGTTGCTGAGGCCACAACATTTTCAAGAAGGACAGGCTTGGGTTGAGTAGCCCGAGTTCCTGAGTAGGCAACAGACTTAAGGGAACGGTTTCTCCCTTCCTTCTCTCTTCCTCCCAGTGCCTAACCACAAACCTGACCCCTGATGACTCAGATGGACCAGTGATCATCCTAGTCTCAGCGCAAGCCAAACCTTAAACAAGCAGACTGGGCCGGGCAGTGGTGGCTCTCGCCTTTAATCCCAGCACTTGGGAGGCAGAGGCAGGTGGATTTCTGAGTTCGAGGCCAGCCTGGTCTACAGAGTGAGTTCCAAGACAGCCAGGACTACACAGAGAAATCCTGTCTCGAAAAAACCAAAACACCAAACCAAACCAAACCAAACCAAAAAAACAAGCATACTAAGCTAGGGTGGAAGCACTGACTGATCCAGGCATGTCTTCTCCTGCAAACCAAAAGAGGTTCCTGAACACTGGTCCACGCAACTTCTAGGTAGAAGATGCCACAGAAGCAACTCTCGGGATTCAATGTGTTAATAAGGAACACATATCTTGAGCCCTGCATACGGGCACTGCACTTACACGGACCTCATGTAATTCACTATCCTAGGAAGGGGGTTGGGGGATACTGTCCACATGGATCTATGGGGAAGGAAGGTCTTGGAGTGGTGATGCTGAAGGCTGCCCAAGGAGGAAGCAGCAGAGCTGGGTTCAAATTCAGGGCTGTTTGGTTCTCAGGACAGAGCAGTTTCCTCCAAGCCAGTTGTCATTTTAGATACTGAGAAGAATTGATAGCTCCAAGAGACCCATAAACATCTCCTGGACACAGAACACCCATCTAGTCATTAAGTAAACATGTACTGAGTCTGTTCTGAGCCAGATCCTCTACTGGTCACTGGCGACCTAAGGACAAATCACACACAGTCTTTGCCCTTAAGAAACTAACCTACCGATACACATTAGTAATTTAAAAAGAGGAATCTACAAGATTCTAGTAAGGGAAAGTTAGGGAAATCATTCTGGAAGAAACAGTACTTGGCTGAGCTAGCTCAATCTCAAGGTGTGTGTGTGTGTGTGTGTGTGTGTGTGTGTGTGTGTCAGGGGGAGTGGTAGAAAAGGGGAACAACAGAGCAAGACCCAGCCTTACCTATGCTCAAAGAACTCACAGAACTGCAGAGATCATTATGATACACACACAGGAAGGAAGAATAGCATCTCCGAGTAAGATCCACATAGGCAAGCCATATATATAGAAGTGTTGGAGAACTGAGATACTTGATACAGAAGGAAGAGTCAGATGACAGTGATGATGAGTCTTTGAGACAAGATAATAGCCCTGGCTAGCCTGGAACATGCTCAATGTGTAGATGTGATGGCTTGGAACTCAGGGATTAAAGATGCATGTCACCATACTGGGCTAATATATATATTTTTTTCATTTTGTTAAAATTACTTCAGGCTCTATCCTAGTTTTATTTTTCTTCAGTTTCCATTTCCCAATGAAAGTAAATATTTATTCAACACACATCTAAAGCTTATGCTGAGGGCAATAATATTACTTCAGGCCTCAACGGAGCAAATGATAGTAGGCCTATACAAAGGCAAAGACATGGAGTCCTTGAGTAGACAGCAAACAACCAACATGTGAGCTCCAAACCAAACGGCATGAGGAACTAAACGATTAATTCAGATTTGAAAATCTGACCTTTCAGAAAAGATTTCATTATTGCTGCTTTCTTCATGTATGTCTCTATTCAAGAGTCACTCCCAGGTGCTTCCCACCCTCAATTCTTTAGAGCTCTCAACCTTCCTAACGCAGTGACCCTTTCATACAGTTCCTTGTGTTGTAGAGACCCTCCCCACCATAAAATTATCTTTGTGCTATTTCATAACTGTAATTTTGCTACTGTTATGAATCGTAATGTAAACATCTGTGTTTTCTGAGGGTCCTAGGGAACCCCTGTGAAAGGTCACTGGACCCCTCCCTGAAGGCATCTTGACACACTAGTTTTAGATCAAGCACTGGCTTAGAGACATAAGCCGCCAATACAATACAATGCCATATACAAGCATGAGCCGTATCCAGGGTCATGTATGCCTGTAAAAAGATAATTCAGAAGGCAGAGTAGGTAGTGTGGAGACTTACTCCTCAAACGAACGACAAAGGCATGGAAAAAGGCACAGAGAGTACTGCCTACAGGACAGTAAGGCTTGAACTACGGAGTTTGGTCTTTATTCTCCAGGTAACGGACTGCCATTTTTAAAAAGGTTATGAGCACAACAGGACCGTGACTGGATTTTCGTTTTTTAGAAGCATCCTTCCGTTCTGCTTAGAAGGTGGAGTAGAAAACATATAGTTGGTGGCTCAGCCACGGACGCCCACAGCATCTGCATCTCAAAGGGAGGATGGGAGAGTAGGCAGTTCGGGTGGAGGAATGGAGACTGAAGGGAATCCCTCCGGAGATGTGCATTCTGGATAGGGACTATGCGGTTCTAGGCACAGCACAGATGCCGGGAAAACCCGCCTCTCCTACCATCCCTCGGGGGCGGAGCTCGGGCCAGAGCACGTGATGCCCGCGGCACCCACCTTTACTCAGGGCAGGCCTCTCGTTTATTCTCGGTTTCATGGGTTGCCACTGCGACCCCCAACACTTTTGCTCAGTGTTTCAAGGAGCAAGATGCCCGTTCTCTTCCGAACGTCTCTCTAGGGGCTTTCCTAAAAAGCCTGCTTCGGGGACATAAATCGCGAAGGAATCTTTGCCCACAAAAATGATGGCGGCGCACCGCTTGCACCGGGTGCGCGGACCGGACGCCGACGCCGACGCCGGCCCCGCTGGGCGAGGCGCAGGCGGAAGAGGCGGCTCTGAGGTGACCGGAGACCTTCCTGGGCGGGGCTCTGCGGCTGGGAGGCGTGGCCTAGTCGGAATTCTAGCGTCTGATTGGTCTTCCGGCTGCTGGGCGTGGCCTCCGCAGCACCCCGCCCCTCCCTCGTCGAACCGGAAGTGTCTCTCGGTCTTTCCAGCTGGTTGTCATTTCACTCGGCTCGGTCCTGAGGAGAAGGACTCAGCCGCGGCTGCGGGACCTGAGCACCGGAGGCAGTGGCGGCGGCGGCGGCGGCGGCGGCGGCGGCAGCGGCGACAGCAGGGGGAAGACGAGGAGGAAGAAGGAAGGAGAAGGAGATCCAGGCGGAGTCCGCAACGACGACAGCTGGGACTGCGGGACCGGAGAAAAGCGGCGGCGGCGGCGGCGGCGGCGGCGGCAGCGGCGGCGGCCCAGCAACCGTGAGGAGAAACAAAAGCCTTCTAAATTATAGTTTCCAATCAGTCTAGGGGAGCAGAGAGCGCGAGCCCAGGGGGGGAGGCTTTTCTCCTTCAGAGTAACTACGGTAGCGGGGTTTTCCTTTTTGTCCATCCCCCTTCCCCCTCCCCCCGGCGGAGAATCGAACTGAGAGAACTGAACAAACCGCCCCTGGGTCCCATGAGGGAAAAAAATCCCGGAGCCGCAGAGAGGGGAAGAGGCAGAAACCACAGGACCTTCCAGGTCGCCCCCTTGCTCCCCGCACCCCCGGGCCGCCAGCTCGCCCTTGTCCAGTCTCGCTAATCCCTCCTGATCGCGACACCCCCCAGAGGGAGAAACGGGTGTTTCCAACCCCTTACATGGGGGAAAGGAGGCCGAGGGGAGCCCAAGAACAGCAAACGCAGCAAGATCTGCACCCGGAGCCCCAGGAACAGCCCCAGAGGCCCACACTGCATCCTACAAAAGAACAGAAACAGGACCAGGAACAGCAGAAATCTCCCCGCAATCATCTTTCCTTTAGTCAAGGCTGATTTCCTCTTTGGCAACCAGAAATTCACCTCCCACCCCAGATAACCTAATATAATCTATCTATATATAAATATATAATATATAATGTTCTTAAATTATTCCTGATTTTTTTAACCAAGCTGCCAAGAAAAGAACGTATTCTCCCTTTAATCCTATTCTAATTTTTATGTGAATCTAAACTGCTGAGGAAGACCATATGTGATTGTTAAATTTTATATATATATATTTTTACTCCGCACAATGCTTATTCTTCTATATCCATAGATGCTTGAGAAGCTGTGTTTTTGTCATTCATGAACATTTTCCTTTGGAAAAAGAAAGCGCCTATTTTACTAACCAAAGACTTGATTTTTACCTTTTTCCTTTTTTATTCCCTCCTAGAAATAAGCCCAATTGGATTCATATCACTATTTTAAGAGTTTTTTGTTTTTTGTTTTTTGTTGTTTTTTTTTTTTTTTTAGGTTCTTTTCCATTCAGAGAGACCAGAATTCCAAATCAGAGATACGTAGGGTGATAAGCTGTGATCTTTGAGTTAGCTATAAATAAGCAAGCAGACGATTTGAGATACACGGGAGGAAAGACGGAAGACATTAGGTTGTCTTTTTTTATTGTGAGATTCTGATCCTAAAAATAATAAATGGGGGATTACGGGTTTGGAGTGCTAGTGCAAAGCAATACTGGGAATAAATCTGCTTTTCCAGTCCGATTCCATCCACATCTGCAGCCTCCACACCATCACCAAAATGCCACCCCCAACCCTGCTGCTTTTATAAATAATAACACAGCTGCCAATGGCAGCAGTGCTGGGTCAGCTTGGCTCTTTCCTGCTCCGGCTACCCATAACATTCAGGATGAGATCTTGGGGTCAGAAAAAGCAAAAAGTCAACAGCAAGAACAACCAGACCCTTTAGAAAAGCAACAGCTCTCCCCGAGTCCAGGTCAGGAAGCTGGAATACTGCCTGAAACTGAAAAGGCAAAAGCTGAAGAAAATCCAGGGGACAGTTCTTCAGAAAACAGCAATGGAAAAGAAAAACTACGCATTGAATCACCAGTGTTGACAGGGTTTGATTACCAAGAAGCCACGGGCCTTGGGACTTCTACCCAACCCTTGACATCCAGTGCATCATCCCTTACTGGTTTCAGTAACTGGTCAGCAGCGATAGCACCTTCTTCCTCTACGATAATCAATGAAGATGCAAGTTTCTTTCACCAGGGAGGGGTCCCTGGCGCTTCAGCTAATAATGGTGCTCTCTTGTTTCAAAATTTTCCCCATCATGTCAGCCCTGGCTTTGGTGGTAGCTTCTCCCCTCAGATTGGGCCTCTCTCCCAGCACCATCCTCATCACCCCCATTTCCAGCACCATCACAGCCAGCATCAGCAGCAGAGGAGGTCTCCTGCCAGTCCCCATCCCCCACCTTTCACACATAGAAATGCTGCTTTTAACCAGCTGCCTCATTTGGCGAATAATCTTAACAAACCTCCTTCTCCATGGAGCAGCTACCAGAGTCCCTCTCCAACCCCCTCTTCTTCCTGGAGCCCAGGAGGTGGCGGCTATGGTGGCTGGGGAGCCTCTCAAGGCCGAGATCACCGCAGAGGGCTGAACGGTGGAATAACACCCCTGAACTCCATCTCACCTTTGAAGAAAAATTTCGCAAGCAATCATATTCAGCTCCAGAAGTATGCTCGCCCTAGCTCAGCCTTTGCTCCAAAGTCCTGGATGGAAGATAGCTTGAACAGGGCTGACAACATTTTTCCTTTTCCGGTAAGATGTTGTTCCATTAATAGATTAAGATGAATAAGGAAGTAGTGTGGTGGAGTATCTTTGGAATGAAAGAATCAGAATAGTCTGTGCTCACATCAGAGATATTAGGAAATGAATCGTTACCAGCCTTTATTTTAGCAAACGAATGTAATCGGAAGAAAATAGTTAACTGTTTCTTGGGCCTTGATTTTTCCATTTATAATTACAAATACCAGATAGTTAGTGATGTCCTAATTAATTATAATACCTTTCTTGCTTAATGAGAATTTTCTTCACTTGCTTGAGGGAGAATGGTAAAACAGTAATGTGTAGCAGAAATGTATGTATTTTATTATGGAAACTAATGAATGTTTTCTGCCTATCTGAGTGAACTAAAAATGACCTTTTTTGACATTGTAAGGTAGGGAGTCACTGAAAGCAACTCCAGATTTCCTCCTGGTTATATTTAGATGTGGCCCTTGCAGTCTGAGCAGTCTGAACTGATCAATTCAGCAATTCCTCTTAGACCTCTCTGCAAACTCTGACCTTTCTTGTGTCAGTAAGGACTACTAGTTAGGGAGAAATGGTACAGATGGTTTCTTTGTCATGCTTAAAATGTATGTATTTATCTATCTATCTAGTTTGCAGTACTGGGTATACCATTTCCTTTTTAATACTATGAAGATATTGATTTCAGAATGCCTGTTTTGTTTTGGGGACGTTATTGTTTATCTTTTTGGTTTTTTTGTTTGTTTGTTTGTTTTTTTTTGTTTTTGTTTTTTTGGTATGTGATGCCTTTCCCCTACTTGTTTATTTTCCAATGTTAACACTAGGGGTGTAGATAATTAAACCATTCCTAAAAATAGGTTCAGGCAAAGATCACTTGTCTCTGTTGGTACTAGTACATCCTTTTTCTGGTAGGAACCACATTGTTTGTTTTTGAACTAATGAGCAGTCAGTTTCTCTTGCAGAAACAAGGTAAAGGGAATTTTGTGTCTTAGCTCACCATCACTTGCCACACACAATTTATATATTGAAAAGCGATTGTTTCTATGTTTTAGAAAATGTATAGAAAGTAGTAAGGGCCACTGAGCCTGTCCTCATGTCAACTGGGAAAGGCAAGTTCTATCATCATCCCACTTACAGATGAGTAAGTAAACATGTGCTTACAGTTGTAGTGTTCCTCTTTAAGGGAAGTAAAAGTTTGCTAGAGAGCCCCATGTCAGTCCAAGGAGTTAAACAAATATCTCTTTAATCCTTAAGGATACAGGTGTAAGTCATCTTAAAATATTTGGTCAAATTTAGTTTTAAATTTTCTTAAAAAGACTTATTTTTGCCTGTCAAAAGTTGTTGGGATTTTGCTTTTAGAAAGCATTATTTTTTGCTTAAGCCAAGTGCAGTTGTCATTTAGTGACAGATAAATAGCTGTTCATAACATTGACAATGGCTTTAAAAGGTTGTTATTCATATTCCTTAGAACATAAATACTAAAGCAATTTAATGCAAAGGTGACTTATGAACTATTTATGTATTGATAATTTTAAAAAAACACACCTTTTAACTAGATTATGATTAGAGTGGGAATTGAATGCACTCTTCTTTCTTGCTGCTTCTTATGCTAACAGTAAATTTATGTGATATTATGATCATTTCCTCATTCTGAGCATCCTAATTTATGAAAAAAGATTTGTTTGGGGAAAATGAGAAGTGCAGGAAATTTAATATCTATATGTGTGTGTCATGTTTTCTCCTGACAGTATGTGTTGAACATGTGAAATCCTTTTGATCAGTTTTGTTGGTGATGAAACTGATTTATTAAATAACAGACTAAGATTGATACTAAAAGCAGTTGTTAGAAACTAGCTCTTTCAGAGGTTTGGGGATGTCACTTAGTAATAATAGAGCATTTGTCTGGCCTACGGAAGGCTTTGAATTTGATATCCAGCACTGAAACAATTAGTTTCCTCTTGTCTTTTCTTGTTTATTATGCTGAGGATAGAAAAAGGGTGGTCAGTAAACCCAGTTCAAATACAGAAAAGCTGGGTATGATAGTGCATGCCTTTAATCCTAGCACTTGGGAGGCAGCTGGATTTCTGTAAGGTCAAGGCTAGCCTGGTCTACATAGCCAAGTTTTAGGCTAGTCAGGCAACATAGGAATACCCCATCTCAAAAAATATATATTATTTTTCAAATATGAAAAGTTTAGAAAGTAGATTTTTTTTCTTCTCCCCATCTTCATCATTTTGTTAATAGGTTCAGTATATGAGGTTATAATATTCTTATATAATCAGGATAATTTGGAATTGTTATACTAAAAAGAAATTACCTGAAATATATCTAATATTGGGCAACTGTTATTTAGTTGGAAATGAACCAGAATGGTTTTTACATTCAATTATTACAGGTATGTTTATGTTATGACTGTATGCAGGGTTTTAAAAATAATATTTAAAACTTAAAATTATTGCCGGGCAGTGATGGCACACGCTTTTAATCCCAGCACTTGGGAGGCAGAGGCAGAGGCAGGCGGATTTCTCAGTTCCGAGGCCAGCCTGGTCTACGGAGTGAGTGCCAGGACGACCAGGGCTATACAGAGAAACCCTGTCTCGAAAAACCAAAAAAATAAAAATAAAAAAAAAAAAAATAAATAAAAATTATTTTATTTGTGTGTGTATGTACATGTGTACATGTGGGGGTCAGAAGATAATTTACAGGGGCCAGTTTTGTTCTGTCACCACGTGGACCCAGGAATCAAACTCAGGTGTTTGCTTTTACCCAGTGTGCCATTTTGCCTGACCCCACCTCTCACCTCCCACTTTTCTTTTTTTTTTTTTTGTACATTTTCAACTTTCAGTTTTGTCCACATTTATGAAACCTAATTAGGCATTCATTCCAGTAGCCCCCTGACTGATCCACCAAAGAGGTATATTTTGAGAAAAAAAATTTGATTAAAAGTTGTTTCTAACTTTTTACTTAGCCTAAAGCTTCAAGGCATTTGAGAAGGCATGACTTAAACCCTGTTTTCAGATAGATTAAATTAATATGTATCTAATAATATATAAGATGCTTTTATATTCTAAGTGCTTTATATGTATTAATTTACTCAATAATTCTGTGAGGTGGAAATTATTATTTACATGCAGGATTTGACTCTTAACCATTAGTTATACTATGGTGCTTTTCGCAAAATCATAATATAGATGGGAGTGAGAGGAACTCCTCCCAGAGCAAGTAAGATGAAAAGAAAAAAGTTATCTATATGTATAACTAAAAGTTGAGTGTAAGGCAGACGTAGTTTCTGCTACCCAGGAGGCTGAGGAAGGTTGGAGAGTCTAGAAGTTATGGGCAGCCTGAGTAACATTGTGAGGCTTCCCATTAAACAACAAAAGCTGGCTCACGGAGTTAAACCCAGCACTTGGGAGGCAGAGGCAGGTGGATTTCTGAGTTTGAGGCCAGCCTGGTCTACAGAGTGAGTTCCAAGACAGCCAGGGCTATACAGAGGAACTCTGTCTGGAAAAACAAAAAAAAAGTAAAAAGTAAAAAAAATAAACCATATTAATTTATCAACTCTAAATGTTAAACTTCATAAAGTTAAGATCAATACTTAAAATTTTTATTACATCTATTTATTACATGTATTTAGTTATATAGTATTACAATAATACTTAAATGTATTTATTAGTTTTATTTATTGTATGCATGCCAATGCCACAGCTCATGCGTGGAAGTCAGAGGACAGCTTGCAGAAGTTGTTTCTCTTCTCCCACCATGTAGGTCCCAGGGATTGAACTCAGGTCATCTAGGTTAGCAGCAAGGGTATTTGCCCAATCTCACTGACCCAAAGTCCTTTTGCTTTTAATTCTGAGTAGTTACTGTATATAAGTCAGGAATGGGTGAGGTGCTCTCAGATAGGCTCTCTCACTTCCTATCACAGGATCTCTCAACCCCATGACAGTTGTTGTATTGTCCTATCTTTAAAATAAAGAGACAAGGCCCATATTCATGTGACTAAGTTAAGGGTATGGTTTGACCCTTATGTTAAAAAAAAAAAAAGTCAGCCGGGTGGTGGTGGTGCACGCTTTTAATCCCAGCACTTGGGAGGCAGAGAGGCAGGCAGATTTCTGAGTTCGAGGCCAGCCTGGTCTACAGAGTGAGTTCCAGGACAGCCAGAGCTACACAGAGAAACCCTGTCTCGAAAAAACAAAAACAAAACAAAACAAAACAAAAGTCCTATCTCTCCTGCCAAACACATCCTGAAGCTTCAATTTCCCAATCAAATAATAGATTGGGATGCTTGCCAGTAATTTTATTTGAATATAGCACCTTTTTGGAATGATGCCTAGACTGTCCTTGCAGGAAAAGTAGAACAGAATCCCTCAGTCTATATACTGTTATCTAAATACTATTATCTAAAGCTCCATTCATGTTCCCATCTGCATTAGCTAAAAACTAGGAAAGTGGCCACAAAGATCGTCCTCCATCTTGATTGGTAGAGAGACGAATTCAGTACTTAGGGCTCCGTTTGCTCTTACCTTAGGCACATTGCTTTATTAAGTTTTCTAAATTACACAAGTAATTCTTGTCACTATAATAACTTACCTGGTGTTGTCAGCTTAGTATTCTTAAAATTATATCTCACACTGTGTGCTTAGAAACAAAGTCACTGCAGTGCTTCAGATTGACACGTCGTGGTGAATTATTAAAAATCATTATAACATAGAACCTCATTCCATTTTATTTTTTTTCTTAGAATGATTCCAAGAAAGATTTGTTTGTTTGTTTGCATAGGAAATCTCTTGTTTGATTTAGAGAGAAACCAATTTTGTAATTGTGAAATATGTGCTGGATGGTTCTAGCTATGGCAGAATTGAAATACTGGAAAATATTCTGGGGAAATCCTATGAGATACAACATCTTTTTTGTAGAGAGCTTCTAACTAGGTCCATTATTTCCCAATGGAGCTGAAAGTAACTTTTTTTTAACCCTTTCCCTTCTATGTTTTCCTCATTTTTCTTTAAAGATTTATTTATTTTTATTATTCATTTTGTGTGTATGAGTACACTGTAGCTGTACAGATGGCTGTGAGCCATCATGTGACTGTTGGGAATTGAACTCAGGATGGCTCTGCCCCACTCGCTCCAGCCCCACTTGCTCTGGTGTAGTATACTGTAGCCGTCTTCAGACACACCAGAAGAGGGCGTCAGATCTCATTACGGATGGTTGTGAGCCACCATGTGGTTGCTGGGATTTGAACTCAGGACCTTCAGAAGAACAGTCAGTGCTCTTACCCGCTGAGCCATCTTGCCAGCCCTGTTTTCCTCATTTTTAAAAAAGCGATTTGTTAATTTTTACTTTCTGTGGTGTGGGTGATTTGCCTGTATGTATGTCTATGCACCTCACGAGGCCCAGTGCCTGCAAATCTGAATGAAGAGGGCATTAGATTCTCAAGAACTGGAGTAACAGATAGTTGTGAGCTGCTATATAGGTGCTGGGAACTGAGTCCAGGTCCTCTGCAAGAGCTCTTAACCACCAGCCCTTCTCTCTAGCCCCCAGGGTAGAATGAAATATGATCAAAAATTGTTCTAAAATTTATCAGGAAAAGTTTACTTATTGTAAGCCTAGTGAATATGGTTGTTGCTAATTAAAACTAGGAAGGTAAGCTTGTGAGAATAATCCTTGGTGGTTCTCCTGAGAAAGAAACAGTTGAAAGTACTCTTAAAATTAACTTAGGCTTATGTTTGAATTTTACAGTCAAAATTCATTCTTTTTTCAACTTTTCTGTCTTGGTAGAGTGAAAATAATCTTGAAAGCTCATGCTATCACGTTGTTTCCAACAATGTGTGAAATACACCTGAGCTTTTGGTCTTGTCACAGATAAGATAGTGTGAACAACATTCTTCACTTTAAGGTCACAAGCCCACACCCAGTATTATTCTCTTTTAACTTTTTGTGACAAATATTCATTTTATTTCATTTGAACTATTCAAACATATGTTGCAAAGATTAAAAGAAACTTTTTGGCCTGATCTATTTAGGGCAGGATTCATATTTTACAATTTAATTTTAGTGTACTTTCATCACATTTTATATTATTGAAAAGAGATTGAGGTACATTTTCTAACTTTAGAAAATAACTGGTAGGCAGATAAGATTGTATATATTATTTAAGTGAGCTTCTGAATGTGAAATGTAAATAACTACTGAGAAAGACTATTAATGTGAGGCTGAACTATAGTTGGGCTGAGTCATACTTAAGTTTGATTTTGAACCCAAACTGAATGGCTTGAAGTAAGTACCTTAAATTTTGGAAGCTGATACCTTATTAAGATAATAATGGAGAAAGATTATTGTAAGGCACCTTAAATATGTGGTCATGCTAAAATTGAAAATGTGTCTCTCAAATGTTGAGTAAAATGGTGAGTGAAGATAATTACAAATGTAGCTAGGGTTTCTCTGAGCAATTCTGAGCACTCTCAGTATTGTGTATCTGGTTGTACTTTGTTTCTCAGAGCACACCTTTATAATCAGCTATAGATGCAACTTGGGAGAGAGAAATCATTTAACAGAATTACAAATTTTCTCAAAGAAGCAAGTTTTAGAAATATAAATATAAATATATATATGTCTACATATATATATGTGTATATATATATATATGTGTGTGTGTGTGTGTGTATATATATATAAACTTTGATTTAAAGTTTGCCTTTAGTGATACCATTTGGTCACAGAGTATAAATAAGTGATGTTTACAGGCATACAAAGTAGCTTATTTAAGAGTCCCAGCACTTGGGAGGCAGAGGCAGGCGGATTTCTGAGTTCGAGGCCAGCCAGGGCTACACAGAGAAGCCCTGTCTCCAAAAACCAAAAAAAAAAAAAAAAAAAAAAAAAAGAATTTATTTCCAAATTTCCAAATATTACAAATTTCCAGGCATGGTGATAAATGTCTGTCTCATATTTTTGCCCTACGTATTAAACTTTAAAGGTATATATATAAACTATATAAGTACTTCCCATATTGTACTGTACTAAGGCTGGACAAATTTGAATTTGCTGAGTATTTTTTTATATACACAGTCATCTTATACACCTAAAGTAAGGTATAGTTAATTTTTCGGTATTATGTATTTCAAAGCTGTACTTGTCTTTAAAATGTCATGTAATATTTTAAATAATAGTTCTTTTAGGAATCTTTGAAGAGTCTATCTACTTTGTAGGTTCATGGTGCTAGCTAGTGAAAGATATGATGTCATTTTGTTGTCTATGACCTCAAGAACATCTCTACCCCTAAAATAACCTTAATTATAATAAGGTAGATCTGGACTCTAAATATGGCATTACTACTTAACTAGTTATATAACCCAGGACAAGCATGCTACTTTCCTGATTTTTCATTTGTTCATTTCTTTTCTCTGGCCGTTTTGAGAATAAAATGAGATTTTTGTCTAATATTTATCTTCCAGAAGATTCTGTTATTAAAAAACCAAACAAACAAGATTTTTCAATAGTAGTATTAGTCAGGGCCAGCAAGTTGGCTTAGCAGGAGAGAGGAGCTATAACCAAGACTGATGATGTGAGTTAGATTCCTGAAATCTGTGAGGGAGAAGGAAATAGCCAATTCCTTCAAGTTGTCCTCTGAACTTCATACATGCACCCTACTAGATAGCATTTGTGCATGCATGCATGCACAGCACACACACGCAAATTAGATTTAAAAAATAATAAGGGCTGGAGAGAGATGGATTATTGGTAAAGAGTACGTTCTACTCTTCAGAAGACTTGAGTTCTGTTCCCAGCCCCCATGGTGGGTGTATCACAACTGCCTTTAACTCTAGCTCTGAGGGATCCAACAACCTCTTTGGCCACTTGGGGCACCTGCATGCATGTGTGTGTTCACACACACAAATAGAATAAATATTTTTAAAATGTACTACTAATCCATGTTTCTTTAAATGTCAAAAAGCAGCTGGTGAGCTGGCTTAGTGGGTACATGCACCAGCCAACAAACCTGGGGACCTGTATTTGATCTGTAGAACCTTCTTGGGAGAAGTAGAAAACAGACTCCTTCCATTTTAACTTCTGATCTCTATGAGGGGTTCATGGCACCATGCACCTGTACGTGTGTGTGTGTACCCCTCATACACACACACTAAATAAATAAATGTCATTTAAATGTGAAAATCATTGTATTACTGGTACATGGTGATTAAACTTAAAGAATGTTTTTATAAATGAAGTATAATTTTAAACAAAATTGTTGCACATAATAGTGGAACTTGGACTACAAAATAATCTTTATCTTTCTGAACACAAATACAGTGTCTAACTGGTGACTTTATCCCCCTTTTTGATAAGGTTTCCTTCCCCATGTGATTTCTAATATTTTATTATGGAAAATTTTAAACATTGACTAGACAAAATACTGTCTTGAACGCCCATGTATATGTCACATGGCTTTAGCAGTCACTGGCTCCTGGACAGTCCTTTCACCTACACTTTAAACTCTTCTCTGCCATATATCTTAAAGCATTTCCTAGACATGGTAGGATTTCATTGTGAAAGAACACACTTCTCAAAGATACAAAGTCTTTAGAGGATACACAGAGTGTCTTCCAAGGATCTTTTAAAGATATCAGTTGCTCACATATCTGTCATGCCTGCTCAGCCTATTTTCCTTACTCAGCCTGGTGTCACTCCCACAAACACCAGTGGCCTCATCTCTTTCTGAGACATTAAAAAAAATAAATAAAATAAGCTCAGCCGAAGCAACAGATTAGCTTACCAGTGACTGTAAAATCTAAGTAGAGTGTAATATTCTTTAATTTTGGCCTTCTTCTAATTCTAGGCTTCTGTGGAATTGTAGGTATGATATATGAGATGAATTCAAAAGAACAGGACAGGGCTGTGGTTTGGGGATTGTTTTTCTGTTTGTTTATAAAAAGAATTCAGAGATTTGAGGTCTTTTGGAAGCCTGTGGAGTTCTTCAAACCTTATTCATCCACCTCTCTTTCAATATACAGGTATTCATTAGTAGAAATATTTGTCTATGGTCAAAGAGGGCCTTTTCATGAAGAGCACAGTCTGGGAACTTCCTGTTTTGTTCTTACGAGTTAAGTGTTTTCTGCCTAGGAGACTGAACATGGGGTGGCTTTGTTAGAGGCTGAGCATTGGGTGCTTTTTGTCATCATTGTCAAGGGTCACAAAAAGGAAGCGATATCAAGGGCTGCAAAACATAAGTCTTAGCTTAAGCATAAAGATTGTACATTTTGGGGCTGGAGAGATGGCTCAGTGGTTAAGAGTACTGACTGCTCTTTCAGAGGTTCTGAAACCCAGCAACCACATGGTGGCTCACAACCATCTGTAATGGGACTCATTGCCCTCTTCTGTTATGTCTAAAGAGAACAGCAGTGTACTCACATATATAAAATAAATAAATCTAAAAAAAAAAAAAAAAAGATTGTACATTTTGGTTTGTAGTTCCTCTGTTAACTGAGCCCTGAGCTGGCCAGACAGACATGGAGAAGAGGAACTCTCACAGCTGTTTAGAGCCTTTCATGTGTCTTTATGACCTGACTTAGTCTCTCAGGACAGCATTTTAGTTTTGTTTATTTTCTTTAAAACAATAGTCTCTTGTGGTGAGTAGCTTGTTAAATAGGAGAACATTGCCCTGGGATATTTTTGGATGCAGAAGTTTAGGTTTATATGATAACCTGTATGAAACTGGTCATAGTAAAGCAAGGAACAACTGGATTATTCAGATATTCCAGTAGCCTGTTTTCAAAATGTGACTTGTGCCTTCTTTTCCCATCTACCACAGAGGGAAGGCATGCAGGGATGTATACTGAGTGTTCCTGCCATCGGGGCTCACTTTTATATACCATTTCTCTTTTATGTCTCACCAGTTTTCTATTTGTGTGAATGCATGCATATGAGTGTGCAGGTACAGATGCCTGTGTGCACATGTGCATAGCCCAGAGGAGGGTATTAGAGAGAAAAGACCTCTCACTATATAGGAAGCCTCATCATTTTGACCAGGCAGGCTGGTCAAACTCCTGGGATCTGGCTACCTCACAGTGCTGAAGTTACAGGCACATGAAATTGTGCCTAGCTTTTTTTTTTTTTTTTTTAAATCGTATTTATAGATCCTAGGTTTTTTCATTTTTTCCTTTTATTGAAAATATATTCTTTTGTCATACAATATGTCCTGATATAGTTTTCTCTCTCAGTTTCTCCTTTCCTTCCCTTCCTTTCCCTCTCAATATACTCCTTTTTTTGTCTCTCATTAGAAAAGAACAGGTAACCACCAGACATGACAAAATAAGATATAAGAAGATAAAGGAAAAAAACCCATCATATCAAAATTGGACAAGGCAACCTAACAGAAGGAAAAGAGACATAAAAGCAGTGTGCCTAGCTTTCCATGTGGTGCTTTGAGCTCAGATCCCCATGCCTGCAGAGCAAGCGCTCTTACCCCAGCCATCTTTTTAGTCCCTTATCACAGTTTTTTTTTTTTTTTTTTTTTTTAACAGAGATAGTTTGTGGGGGGGGGGTGTGTGTGTGTGTGTGTGTGTGTGTGTGTGTGTGTGTGTGAGTGTGTGAAGAGTGTCAGGATTCCTTAGCCAATAAGTAGAGATTTAAAGTCAAGTCTTACAATGGACTAATTTTTTTCTTCCAAGTAAGGTTAGAATGACTAAATAGCTAAGAAGAAGAAAGTCCATTGAACTAATGGAATCTAAATTACCAGTTTTGTTTTTTAATTCAAGTAAGTGGCAACAACTTTTTTAAAAAATCACCTTAAGGATTTTTATAATATTCAAAATATATAAATACATGTTGCATTTAGTGAAGGGAAAATAAAAGGCAGTTTCCTCAAAGGCTTTCTGAAAGAGATCAGTTCATTTGGGAACCAAATGGTTTATGAACAGAGCAGACTGATTCAGCGATAGTTTAGAATTCTGGGAGGGGATATTTAGTAACTTAAGCAAGACTCTTTACCTTTGTTGATGGTGTTAAGATGAGAAAGTACAGACTCAGAAGAGAAGTGGTAAAGAAATATGAGGTGCTATTAAATGTCTTTATTTTGCTCCTCTTCACATTGCATAATTATCTCTTTTATGTCAATCTCTGACACCTGCATCCAGGCCATGCTGACCCAACAAAGAATTGTATACCCTGTGGATGTCACTAATGAACATTCTAGGTTATGGCATGACTTATTTAAATAGACATTTTTTTAAAACTAAGTCTTCTGAAGCTAGACTTCATACCACTTACAGTGTGACTTTAAGCTTCCTGTTCCTAAAATGGGATAACAACAGCTAGTGACTCCACATGATACTTGTAAGAAACTAATACAGATAAATGATACATAGTTTATGAGAGAAATGTAGCTCAGAGCCAGGAGGAACAAGGTAACCTCTTGCTTTATTGGTGGTAGTAGATTTTTAGCAAACTGTACCTATGCTGTGGGAAGATTTTAATCCTATCCAGGGAGATAAGCAGCAGTCTGTCTGTCTGATGCAGCCTGACAGTGTTGAGGGACTCTAGAGAAAGAAGTGTACTCCGTGCTAGGGTGAGAGGCCTTTTGGAAGCAGAGTCCTGAAGGCTAACTGTACAGTCACCTCTTTGTGATTTGTGGACATAAATAGCATTTCATCCAAGACGAATATTTATATTTTGGAAAATCTTGGATTAAAACTCCCATAGTTAGCTTTGATTAACTATGAGCTCTCCCAGGGCTTTTCAAACTTCCTATTTGTTTTGGCAGCTGACACACTGGCATAGACTTTCTTTTTGGACCAAAATATTTTCCTTTCCCTTCTTCACCAGGGAAAATTTAAGCCAGAAAGACAAACTTCCACAGCCTGATATGGATTAAGAGCAGGCTGAAAGTGATCATAGGAAGGGAAGGAAGAAAGTAGGGAGTTGAATTTTGGCTTGGACCTTATTAATATGGTTACATTCAAGTAATTATATTTTGTGTATCATACCAGTCTGGTAGCACCAAAATACAGAGATGCATGTTTATTAAAAGAGCCAGTAAAGAGTGGTGGTAGTGGTTAGCATGGGATATATTTAAATGAGATTTAGTCTGAAGACAGAATCTCTGAACACAAAACAACATCCAGTATAAACTGTATAATGTGATGGGCTGTCGTTCTTACCTAGTGAACATGGATATCCCTTTAAATAAGAGTGAAACATGAGAAAAATATGCCTTGAAGGTCTTTAATTCTAGGGAATTGACAGGGGTAATAATTTCCCTCTATAACAGATTTTCAAGGAAATTCAAAATGTTCAACAAATGGTAGGTACTGATATTTTACACAAAGATTCAATACTTGGTGTATGACAAGATCACATTTGGTAAACAGTGTGGACCAGGATGTGTTATACAGCTCCTTAATGATAGGCCATGAATTTTAAAGAGGAATCTAAGGAAAAGGAATCTAAGAATCTTAACTGAAGAGAAATGAGCATGAGTGTCACTTGCCTTTTTAGATGGAGATGGCTCATCGGGCATTTGATCAACAGTTTTGAGAGGAGACACATTAATTAGTGAATGTCTGAAGGCAGGCATGCTAGGTTGTTAGATGCAAACAGAATGATATGCCTAAAATAACAGATTATAGATGCCAGAAGTAATAGTGACAGTCTAGGTGCCAGGTTTGTATTTTGTTTACTGTTAATGGTAAACTACCTGCTTTCTTCCCCATTTGTTGAAATTGAACTTGATTTGTATTTTCTGAAAGTATGTGCTATAGAGTTTGGGATTTTTCAGTTTGGAGAACAAAGCCCCTCTCTTTATAAGAAACTTAAAATGTTTTTTGTATCTTACTTAAGATGGACTATATACAGTTAACCAGGATAATAAGATGCAAACCATACCCCCAAATAGCTAAAGAAAATAATCTGTTGATGGGATTGTTTATTATATTTAATGTTTAGTCCCTAGTCTCATATGAAGACTTGTCAGAAGTGTGATTCTCAAGCTCGAGTTGGGGTGACTCAGTAGTCTGTTCTTAAACAAGACCCCCAGGTAATGCTGAGGCATGGTGGTGTGCACTGTTAATCCCAGCACTCAGGGAGGCAGAGACAGGTGGAGCTCTATGAGTTTGAAGCCAGCCTTGTCTATATAGAAAGCTCTAAGCCAGAAGGTTGCATAGTCAGACCAGTTACTTGCATGCAACTTAATGTTAAGTGTAACAAAATGTAACAAGTGGGGTCTAGTGGTACTGTGCCTGAAATCCTAGTACTTGATAAGCTGAGGCAGGAGGATAAAGAGTTGGAGGCCATCATGGTCAGACAAAACCACTCAGTAGGCAATGGCACCTCTGCCAAGCCTGATTAATTACCTGAGTTGAAGGCGAGAACTGACTCCTGCAAGTTATCTCCGATTTCAACATGTGCATCATGGCACATGTTCACCCTATCCCAACATGCACACAAAGGAAATAAATGAAAATGTAATTTTAAAAAGAGAGCCAGAGGTCAGCTAGAGCTACACAAGAAGAATCTACCTTAAAAATAAACCTATAAGATTACAAAATAAAGTAAAGTCAGAACATTGCAATAAAGGTGTTTGTGTTCTTTCATATTTATGGGTAGTTATTAAGTTCATAGGCTTTAGAGCTATAGGCCTGGATTCAAATTCTCTTGCACTACATACCTGACATGATAGTCATTCTGTCACTGTACGCTTGCTTTTCATCTGTGAAAGGAAACAATTGAATATATCAGATTATATAAAGGTTTTATGAGGGATAAGTGAGAGTGTGCATCTAATATTTGAAATTAGCTGCAAGTGTTATTACTATTAGAACCAGTTCCGCTAATTTGATTTGCAGTTGATAGCCTGACGATGTGTTTGTCATGGATGTAATGTGTGTTCCTTACCTTACTGTCATCCTAGTGGGGAGACAGGACATGGCTTTGTGTTCTCATGTGCTTCTCAGGTTTCTGTTGCATCCTTGTCACCATTATAGTTTGTTCTTTATTGTTGTTGTTGAGCACTATTTAAGAACTTACTGTTTTACAGACATTTGACATATGGGTACCCTCAGAGTCCTTTAAGCAGGCCTCCTCCCTCACTTTGTAAATGAGTTTTAGTGGTCCTGTGATGGCTAAGGTAGTTTGGAATGAGGCTTGAATCCTAACTGTGCTGCTGAATTCAGCAGGGACTTGCCTATGCAGTAAATTGTATAACTTTTCCTTAGTGTTAGCTTTTATTATTAAGTGAAAATAACAGATTCTAACTTAGGAAGCCTGAGGCTTATAATTAAGACAGTGCTGATGCAGTACACAGACTGATTGTGGGTACTTGGTGCTCAGTACAGAGAAGTTCAACTTTTTTCCCAAGGGAGCCTGGTGAAGGTAGTGTGAAACAAATATATTTGTTGGTTCTGGGGAAGGTGTTGTTTAATTTTTACAATATATTTTATCTTCTCCTCAACAAATAGAATAGGCAGATTTTTTAAAAAGCTTGTTATTTTGCTTTATGTTTGCATAAAGGGCTGCTTATCCTTGTTGAAGAGGGCTGGGGCTATAGTTCTGAGGTAATTTTTTTTTTTTCTTTTCAACCACATAGAAGGCCTCAGGTTCAGTCTCTAGTATCTAAGAAAGAAAACATTCAATTTCTCGATCTGCCTTTTGTAGACTAAATGACCTCTACCTTTTGTAGACTAAAAGTGTACTTTGAGTAGTAATTTAAATCCACATCTCTGGATTTTGACAGAGATGTCAAAATTGATAAAATAGACATCCTTCAAGAGCTCAGACAGTTATGATATTGGCAAACCAAAAGAAGAAAATTGGCTGAGGATGTAGCTCCTTACCAGAACACTTGCCTAGCATAAGGAAAGCCCTGGAGTCTATTGCCAGATCTGCAAATACAAACAATTGAAAAACATTTTGTACTAGGAAAAGATAGTAGACATCTACTGAAATTCCTTCCTTTTCTGGACCAGGAAAGCCTTTTGCAGGACAGCAGTGTCCTGCAAAGGTTGAAGCTTCCTGGTGTCTAGTACTCATGGCACTGACTTAGGCTAGTGTTCATATTTTGGTCATTGACTCAAGGACAATTAAGAAGAGCTGTCACTTGATAAATTTTCTATTTTACAGATACTTTCTGAGAAATAGATCCTAGAAACAAATCAGCAATTATATGTGGTCCATCTTGTAGTTGAAAGAGGCAAAAGGGAAAAATTTTGGAAATCAAACCCTCTTTGATAAACATAACTTTGAATAGGAAAACTGGGCATTGTTTGTTCTGTTCCTTTGTGCTGGGCTTATCTCTATCATTCTGCCTACTTCCTATTAGCACAAGATAGGATTGTTGGGGCTGGAGAGATGTCTCAGCAGTTAAGAGCACTGACTGCTCTTCCGAATGTCCTGAGTTCAAATCCCACTACCCACATGGTGGCTCACAGCCATCTGTAATGAGATCTGATGCCCTCTTCTGGGGTGTCTGAAGACAGCTGCAGTGTACTTACATATAATAAATAAATAAATTTAAAACAATTAAATGTTAAAAATAGAAAAAAATCACCAAAGGAGAAAATTAAGAATGATAAACTTTGAATCTCTGTTAATAAAGTGCTAACTTGACAAAATATGTGCTTTTTGACCCCTTGAATTTCCAAAGCACTGAGGAAACAAATGTTCTATAAATGTAGTTTATAGTAAGTCTAAATGGTGGGCAAAAATACCCATTTCAGTGAGGTTGGAAAGATGATGGTGCTGTGCCACTGAGCTCTTAGACTTCGCATTTTATTATCAGTGATCTCTTGTGGCTCTCTTTCCTCCTAAATTGTATAGAATCTGGGATCTGCCTCAGCAGGTTGCACCTAAGTATCAGTACCAATTGATCCCAGTTTATGTATTGGCATTTACTTATGAGACTGTAATTAAATCACAATGAATTGAAAGAAAAATAGTATGGATATAAAAAGGATCAAGGTATGATTTTAATACAAAAATTACTGAAATTTACATTTTTTGTTTAAGATTCTAGTTTGACATACTTTTTTAGTTAAAGTGAGTGATCATTAAATTTAGTAGAAATCTATGTTCTAGGCAGCATACATGGGGCCCAGGTAGCCATGGAGTTGTTTACTAAGTTTTTTACTTAGTAAAATTTTAAATAAGTTTACTAAGTCATTTATTAGTATCCCATTAACAAACAGACACTTTCTTGACTTACTAGAAGTAGCTTTTATAAAAGAAGCCACACAAAACCACTGTTTTATTTCATATCAGCTGCTTCTCTTCAGTTTTTGATTGGCAAAATCCAAATTCTGGAAATTCACAAGGCTAGTACTGCTTTAGTTCCATGGAAGAGAGTAAGTAAGTTGTTTGCCCTGTCGTTCATTTTGCATTATGGAAATGCACACCTGTAATGGGCAATGTATACACAAACCTTAAGACAGGGAAATCGAGAATAAATATTTCACATGCTTAAAGCTCACTTGAAGGCATTCACCCACATGTGGTTTTAAGCAAATTTTTTGAGCTCCTGCATCCAGTAGATGTGCTTAACAAATAGTGATACAGAAGGATGGGCAGTGCTCCTTAACCCAGTTCACAGCATGGACACACAAAAAAAATGATATTTCAATAAAGACATCACCGTTGAGCTTCTGCCATCTCAGGCTCTTCTGTGTAGTCCTGTATGGCAAAGTGGTAGGACTGACTTGGCTCACCATCAGCCATTTTAAGTCAGTGCTATAGTGGAACATCTGGTGTAGACGTCCTACTGGAAGCATTTGATGTAAAACAGTCAGGTGATATAGCCGGTGAACGCTTTGTTCTGACTATGGCTTTGGTAGATGACCCAGGTATAGGCGTAGTCCACAGTCTGCTGAAGATTGACGTAGTGTGAGTTGTGTTGACTTCCAAATCTTGCCGTATGCCTCAGATCCATTTCACTTCCAAAAGAAATTGTCGTAAGGGGTTTGATATTGCGTTACACTTGAAGCCTTAAAAATAGTGCAAGTTTCCCCTTTTACATATTCTGTACCCTAGAAAGTCTAATTCTGGCTGTTTGTCCTACTTCTGTGGGACCTAATTGATAAAGGAAGCTGAGGAGTAAAAAATCAGAAAGAAAAAGGTGAACAAATAAGTTCTGGAGCGAGTGGCACTCCTAGAGCAGAATCAAATATTAAAGCACCCCACTCCAATTCTTATCCCCACTCTCACCCCAAATCTCCTACCCCTAGAGGCAAATCTGCACCATCCCATCTTCTAGCATTGGATTGGATCCAGATGTAACTACTCCCTAAACTGCGACCGACCCATTTGTTCAGTGAACATTGCTGAGCATCTGTATATGGTGGGGACGAGATAGGGAGGAGTGTTTCTATCTCCCAGAAGTCTAAGTATAGTGCAAAGTGTCAGGGGAGAAGAGGGGAGAAATGCCAGGCTAATCAGAAAATCATCTTGAGTGGAAGATATGCCCTGTTAGCCTAGAAGTTAGATATCAAAGGGAAAAAAAAGTAATGTCCCAGCAAGTAAAAATAAAATCAAGAACAGTCTAAGGCACTGAATTAAAAGATTTGGGGGCCCAGGCGGGGAGGAGCATGTTGGTTGGTTGGTTTTGGTTTTGGTTTTAAACAAGCTGAAACTTTTGAGTTAATAAGTAACCGAGAGCTATGTGGATTCTTAGCATTCGTAAGGCCTGAGTTTACTACCAAGAAGAAAATGCAGAGACTAAGTGAAAAGCCTGAGTAACTGCAGAGAGGTGCAAAGCTTGTCCAGCTCCTGCTCCGGCTCCGGCTCTGGGGAAGGTCCTCCTGAGTGAAACTCGGTGGTCTTTGGGTCAGAGTGAGCGCTCAAATGTTTACATTATCACCTCCTCTCTGACTTAAAACCTTTTCTTTAAACACTAACTTCTCAAGCTGAGCTTCAGATTTAGTCATTGCTACATTAATTCCCTTCATCAGAGGAATACTAGCAAGTAGAATAGTTGTAACTTTTCTTATTTCTCACTCCAGAAGTAGACTTGATTAAAGTAGGGCAGGCTCTACACTCTTTCTCTGCTTAACTTCAATGGCAGCAAAGTCTATCCCAGCTTGGCAAGTAAATAGGCACTGAGGGGGATTTGGGGTTTCTCATCCAGGTACCCAGTCTGATCATCGCCCTTTGTCCTCCATGTGAAATAAGGCTAGGTTTTTAAAGAGTAAATGCTTTTTTATGTTGGAGAGAGTAGGCGGACAAGCTTCACTCTTAAAGCAAGCTCTGTCAAAATGAGGAAAGCAGTTGTAGTATCATTATTCTATCATAATTCATGGAGAGTGGAGATCCTATCAAAATCACTATTTTTTATATGTGCATGTATCTGTGGTGTAGTATATACTCTGGTTATGGTAGGAGTGTGTGTATATATATCTGTGTCCATCAGGTTTCTTCCCCCCATCTCTCTCCTGTTTTGTTTTTGAGGCAGGGTCTCTCACTGAATATGAGGCTCACTTGGCTGGCTGAATCTGGCCTTATTCAGTTGGCTGCGCATTGTGTTTCAGGAATCTGCCAAATTGATAGAGAGCTACCGGAACAGTTTGGAAAGGTTTACCCTATTAATATAGTGTTAGGTGGTAGAGAAGATTAGTTTTCTTTTACATTTATTACTTTTCTTAAGGTGAAGGCTCATTTTAATAACTTAGGCTTTATTAATAAAAGTAATGCTTTTGTTGAACTCTTGTCAGAAACAAAATCAGTCCCTAAAGAGCTCTGTGCATTTTTGTGGGTCTTGATGTTTTGGAAGTGCTAGAATATGTCCTGCTAAATGCAACTTATTTTCCTCTTGTGTAGGTAAATGTGGGGAGGGGATTACTTGGAACCGAGCCTCAGCACATACTAGTGCTCTGCTGCTGTGCTAGTTCCAAAGCTTAAAATCTTATTTTAAACGTGATCTGCGACTGTTTGTGTTCACAGGATCGCCCCAGGACATTTGACATGCACTCCCTGGAGAGCTCACTCATTGACATAATGAGAGCTGAAAATGATTCCATTAAAGGTAAGTTAAGAAATAGAACTATTCTATTTTAGTAATAGTTAAAAGTATATCATCTACCTATTCTGGTAAGCAATATTATTACTGTGAAGTCATTGTATCAAATCAACACAAAGTTTTTGTTTAAAAGTCATATTTATTTGATGAGCATCTACAGTAGAATACATTATGATACCAACTTAGAGTACTGCATGAGTCCTTATTGCTAAGAGTGGGCAGTTAACTCAGACTATACACATCACGGGTGTGTGACAGACAAAAACCTTCCTAGAAACCTAGAGGTTGTAAAATGGGACAGTAACTAAAGCCAGGGAGAAATCACATGTTAGTGACTTTTGACTTAGTTTTACAACTTAAAAAATTTCCTACAATATCTGATCAAAATCTTTTATAGTTAATTTTTTTCTATATATGATGATTTTAAAAATATTATTCCTGCTTGGATTCTGGTCTCAAGTTTATTAGTGACTAGCTATGTTACTTTTCTTCTTTCTTCTTGTTCACAGTTACTTGGAGCCTTAAAAGCTAAATACACAAGCATGAACCCCACCTCATACATGGAATATGGATTTATCATGTTCTCTTTTAATGTCTCAGATCATGCTACCATGTAGCCAGCTTGATAACTGTCAGAGTAGGCATTTTCTAGACTCCTTTTGAAAACTTCACAAAAACAAACCTTTTTTCTTGTAAGAATCTCTGTTTACTAGGAAGCGTTGGATGTAGAACTTTGCACTGAGGCAGGGGAGCCTGTTGCAGTGTTGACTAACCTAGCCCATTTTCCCAGAGGTTAGTTAGCATGTCATAACACTGGTACAGTAAAACTTTTAAGAATAAACTTATATTTCAGATCTATTTGGCGTTTTAATTTTTTTTTAATTTTTGAAATATGGTCATACCTCCCCCCCACACACACACATTTCCCTCTTCAACTGCTTCCATATCCCCCATAAGGAATTTTTCTGTTTCCTGCAGATATGAGAAATAATGTGTATATTCATCCATCTCATGAGGTCACTTAGAAATAAGGACATTTTGAAGTTGTTCAGGAATATTTTGAAGGTCCTTCCTGAATGCCTTATGGGATTCTGGGTGCATGTTTCAAGATTGTGTTCCATATGTGAAGAGAGATGCTCTTTCAG
Organism: Montemys delectorum; assembly: GCA_019843815.1. Classification (NCBI taxonomy): domain Eukaryota; kingdom Metazoa; phylum Chordata; class Mammalia; order Rodentia; family Muridae; genus Montemys; species Montemys delectorum. The sequence continues at coordinate 39,912 of JADRCD010217459.1, forward strand.
AGTGTGCTGGGTTTAGTTTTCCACTTTCTCTTTTGTCATAAAAATGAGAATCTAAGGCCATTATTAGCATCAGAAAATTGTACTTTTTCAAAGTAGCTCAAAGAGAAACATGCTGATTTCCTGCTTTTGAGCTCTATAAGAGATTACCAGTTTGGAGACAGAATAAAGGGTATATGAATACCTTTTGTTACTTGTGAGTCTATAATCATTGTAAAAATTAATTACAGGAAAGATTTATAAAGGACATTTTTTAAAATAGTTTACTAGATCTTACAGCGGATTCTTAAGAACCTCTCTCGTACTAGATGTTGGGGAAAATAGGTAGAACAGCAATAGGCATAATTTGTTAGGTTACGTTTCTGGGAAGCAAGTCTCTAACTAGGATTTAAATATAAAGAGGTTTGTACCCATTGTATAGTTAACTGAAAGATTTCTTTGGTTTATCAGTTTTACCCAGGATTTCTAAGGTTAATTTTTCTTTTTTAGTTTGATAAATTGTTATTGTGTAAGCTTCACTTTTATTTTGTATTCTATATAAAATTTATTTTCACTAATATTTACTTAGGTAAATAGGTCTCTTCAGCTGATTCTGTATGGAAAATCAAAAGTTAAGTGACAGAAGAAAATCTGTGTAGATGGTCTGATGTGGGAGTGTAAGGAGGCTGTGGAGCTGTAGCAAGGCGGAATGACAAGAACAGCTCTATTTTTAACTGTCCTTCCAGCTGTGCTGATAAATGTGCGGTTAACATGGCAGCGTGTGTCTGTCAAAGTCAACATATGGCCTGGCTCTGGAAGACACTCAAGAATTAATGTAGATTTTACTGTTATCTACTAAGTCTTTCATTGTGCTTATCACATGAGGAAGCCAGGTTCAGTTCGTTTACGTATTAAATTAATCTGGTAGCTGTCTTTTTGCTACTTTGTGGGTTATAATTTTTTCCACTTTTCTCCACTCTTTTTCTTCCACCGTTTCAACCCCCTCCCCCACACTAGAAAAGAGAGAGAAAAAGGGTAGAAAATGAAAGGAAAGAGTTCCCTGAATAAAGTCAGGGTTCAGAAAGGGGGTGATGTTTATCATTATAGTACTTCCTGCTGATGGGGGCATGAGTTCCTTGGGGACAAATTTGATCTTTGCTGTCAGGATATCTCATTTCTTCTTCTTGTTTCTTTTTTTGCACACAACAACCAACAACACCCTTGTCCCCTTGGAGCCCTAGCTTTTATACACCTCCTGAAAGTCCCCAAAATTCCAAATGTCACACAGTCGCAGAAACTATATGCAGATGGCAAAAAACACCACAAAGAGCACCAGCCAAATCCTAGAGCACAGGCTACAGACGCTGCTGGGGACCGCTGGAGCTGCCGATCCCACACCTGGGATTAAAAGGAAAACATATTCTTATAATATTTCTGTGTTTTTTAAAAGAAACAACACTCCAAAATTGTAACTATAAAACTTCACATTTTTTTTCTTTAAAAAAAAAAAAAGGAGGAATTCATAGATGGAAGCATAAGCCTAAAACACCAGTTTATAATTCTGCTTGGCTTTAAAATGTCTTAACCCTTGTGTCAATGCAGTTTTCACTAGCAAATGAGGCTCCTTTCAGGGCACTGCTTCATCTCCTGCAGACTCCTCTTGGAGCTAGTGCCTTTCATACTGCGATACTTGATTCTAATATTGACTCTATCTTAAGATTTTCTTTAAAAGTGATCATTACCTTTGCCTTAAAAACAATCCATTGTCCTCTAAGTCAGGCACTAAATTCTGCCAGCCCATCTAGACAATAAATCATCCTCCTAGCGCTCCTTCCTCAGAAACAGGGCAGAAAATGACCATTCATTCTGTGAGATCATCATACCTCTTAGAAAAAATGTAAGTTCTAACTTGAGAATAGTGCTAAAGACTTAATCATACAAAGACATTTTACATTTGGGCTAATTTTGCATTAAAATAATTCCCCATAGAACATGAATGACTTCATTTATTTATCTCTTATCTATAGTTTCTCCTAGATATCTGTGTTTAAATCTTAAAGCCTAAAATTAATACAGGCACTATAATGCCTGTCATTGTTGCTACATAAATTAGTTTAAATGAGGAAAAAAGTTATAAAGGAGAACTTGCATTTTCTGTTTAGGAAAATATTTCCTTGGTATGGGGGTTAAATTTTTTTATTTTTGCCATCAACAAATAAGATACTTGATATGTCTAGGGGCTTCAAAAGTTGTGTTTGAATTTTCTTATGAATGTGTTGTTGATTCCAACTTGTTTCTTCAAAACTTTTAACAGATGTTCAAAAGGACTTAGCTTTCATTTGATCATGAATATCGAGTTTTTTTGTAGTTTTAAAACAATGTTTAAGTACTGGGTTTTTTTGTTTGTTTTTTAAAAGAGCTTTTAAGTTCCTGCCATTTGCTCCATGGCAGGGACTCAGCTGTTTGGGGAGAAAAAGGGTCCTCCATAGGCTTTATCTTTGTGTCATTGCTGAGGTCAGTTGGCAAGTCCTTATGTTATTTTTATCCTGGAAACTGTATTGCCTTCTCTATAACCAGTGGCAGTGACAATTCACAGAAGCTTGTCCCCACAGACCAATTTTGTTTTCTTTGCTCCACACCCAGATTCATATGCCAAGAGTCTGTGAGTTTTGATTTCCCCACGTGGCACCTTGAGCACGATATAATACTGTTAGATTATCAGGAACAAGCATTGCTCTCCAATTGTTTGGGGAATATTGATATTTACTGTACTTTTTTCTTGCCTATGACATTGGTACTTTTTTTTGTTTTGTTTTGTTTTGTTTTGTTTTGTTTTGTTTTGTTTTGTTTTTCGAGACAGGGTTTCTCTGTGTAGCCCTGGTTATCCTGGAACTCACTCTGTAGACCAGGCTGGCCTCAAACTCAGAATTCCACCTGCCTCTGCCTCCCAAGTGCTGGAATTAAGGCGTGGATTAATGTCAGTGCCCGGCTGACATTGGTACTTTTTAGAAAGAGAGTAGCAGTCAGACCCAAACTTGAGCACAGCTGTTTTCAGTCTTCTGAAGCATAGGTCGGACACATGAAGTAGTCATAAAGTGTGTTTTTCTTGTGTGTATATAGTAAGAAAGACCTTTAACAATCATGGAGCTTTCTCCCTCAGCATGTGCAAGGAATAAAGGGAAGTAGGAATAAAGTAGGAAGTAGTTTATGGAAGGGAATCTGATGCATTGGGTAAAGAGACAAAATTAGTACTTAGACCATGTCAGCAATTCCATTTCATAACAGTGATGGAATATTTTAAATCTGACATATAAAGGCAATTTAATATCCAATTTGCTTTATTTCACTAGAAAGCAAATTAAACAGCAAGATTACTGCAAGAACAAATGCAGTCCATAAGTCTTGCAACACTGCAGTTGTTCTTCACTTATTAACTAAATTATGAGTCAATATCATATTTTTCCTTTGAATGTAATGAAAATGGAGTCTTGTATTGTTTTAGAATAAATAGAATAAATTTTGCTTTCAGTTTTTAGGAGGAATGAGACCTAACATACTTATTAGCAATGATTTTTATGTGTGTGTGTCAAGCATGTCAAATGCCAAATCTGCATGTAAGCAATAATGGTTATTTGTAGTGCCTGTTGTTGATGAAGCCTTCCGTGCCTAAGGACCCTGTTAGAAATGTATGTGATGCATGTTTCTGCCTCACTTGCTTCATAATTCATAAGGATTTATTTTAAGAACTGTGGACTTAACACAAGAGTATTCTGCATTTTAAATCCTGATTGCCAAAGGTGTTGTGACCTTCCACTTTAAATACTTTGGATGATTTTCTACTTCTTTATATATTAAATTTCAGGGTCTTTCCCCTACTATTTTCATTACTTTACATTTTTTCCCTTAAACAAAAGATTAACTGCATAGGCAAGTGGTGATTCCATCTGTGCCTTTTTCTTTGTTGCTGAGCAAAGGAAAAGAATTTATAGTAATCTCTTTAGAAGAAAATCATGAAATTCAGTTGAAGCTCCGTGCATAATGCTTGTTTTGTTAATTTCACATGAGTGGTGGTTAGGATAATTATGCAAATTCTTTGTCATTCAGAGAAAATCCATTTAGGGCTAGAGATTAAATAATGGCTGGCAAACTTTTCTTATATACAGTTCTCTTAATATTTTTATGTTCCAAATTGTAGTCATTTAGTTCTCTATTTTAGAGATCAGATGGTGTATACTGATAAGCTGAGGCCTTCAACTTGATTTCACGTAGGCTCTGATTCTCAGAGAACTCTAGACTGAAAGCTATTGAATGAGGACTACAGTTGGTCATTTATTTGTGTCATGTCTTATGAACCTGAAATAGTTTGGCCATAAACAAAACTTTCAAAAATGAAAGGAGTTCCAATAAAAACAGGCTAGATGTTTAATTTCCAGTCAGAAGTGCATATGATGTGGTGTGTGTGTGTGTGTGTGTGTGTGTGTGTGTGTGTGTGTTTGTAGTGTTTATTCCTTTTCTGTTTAAATGGGGGCCTCTGTCTATATGAAGGCAGATCACTGCACCCACACTCTACCAACCATTTAAAGGGTTAGACACTTTTTCCTTCAAGGGTTAGATAGCAGACAAGATACAAACTACCATGAAGAAGAGCCAAAAAGAACAGAGCAAAGCATAACTAGTTTATCTTATCAAGTGTCTTCTGGAAAATTGGGGGAATCTTAAACATTACACGTATTTGGAGTTCAGACTCAGCCAAGCAGCCTCCCTGCTTATGGGACCCAGCCTTCTGAGAACACTAGTTTCTTCTTGTCCCCTTTGGATGGTACCAGGTAGCTCAAAGTAGCTGAGCAGGGAGTGGTTGAGGTTTCCAGAGTAGAAGACTGTCTTACTTCTAAAAGTCTCCTGAGGAATGGAGTGAGAGACATAGCAAAGAGTATAATTTCAACTGGACTACAATTAACTTCGTGTGCGAGTGGTTTGAAATGGAGGGTGTTTCCTCCCCTGCCCTTTCCCTTTCCCAGCTGGGGACGTGGAACATTCTGAATAGCCTTCTCTTGGGCTGGTGGTGCCTAGGACTGGACCTCAGCTCTGTGTGGAGGCAACAGCACTCGTTGTGAGGAAGAGGAGGTCACTGGGTTTCCTTGAGTTGCTGCTGGGGTGGGTCCTGCTGAACTGAGCAGCTGCTAATTTTCAGGGTTACTTCTGATCAGGATTTATTGGATACTTCAATCGCTGGGTCAGCAGAGGTAGATGGTGAACATGCTTGTTCACTCTTTCAGATTTGGGGGTTTCTATCTTTAAAAAGCAGGGGAGGAGAGAATAGGAAATGGCCTAGATGAGGGGGAAATGTGATGTTGAACATTGATTTGCTAGTAGAATTGAATTGACATCATCCCCACTGTGCTTCTGAACTGAACCAGTTACACAGAGCATACACATCCTGTTTACCTTCAGATCCACTGTGTCCTGCTCGAATACATGGGTTGAGAGTAGTGATTCTCTCTCCTCTACCCTACATCTGTGATAGAATAGTTGATACTTATTTTCATTCTAAAAATTATATAAGCAGTTGTCACAAAGCAGGAATTTATCCATGTCATCCATGATGTGAGGTCAAAGTTGCCTAAGCAATTTTTTTGAACACTGAGCAAAAAAAACAAAACAAAAAAACCAAAAACCTATTTTGAGTCTGCAAAAATTGGGTGGTCTTAGTCACCTTAGAATGGTGCAACAACTCTGACTTTATCTGGCAGGTGAGGGTAAGGAGGGCCAGGACAGAGGAGTAATACTAAACCACTTACGTTATTACAAGGTTAATGATCATAATTAAATGTTTTCAAAAGTTACTTCAGAACATTATTATTTTCAGCCCCACTAAGGCTCCCATACCCTGTGGCTGCTGTGACTTACTTTTGTTTAACATATAGTGGGGCGGGGGGGGGGGGGGAATGGAGGCTGATAAAGGTACAGACCAAATTTGGTAGACACTTTTGAGATAACAAGCACCAGTAAAGTAATACATTGCAAATAATTTAGTGTTCTTACACTGCCACCTTAAGTATTGGATGTAGCTTAAATAAGCGTGGATTATACCAGATAGACAAAAAATAGTAATATTCTCCATTTATAAGTGAAAGCTAAGTGATATTTTAACAAGTTTTCAGATCTTGTTAGCAGTTTGTCAGTGATAAATATTAAAGACTTCTGCTGTGTAAACGAAAAAAGGGGTTCAAAATTATACAGCCCTATGCTGCTGCCGCTTCCTCTCCGTATTAATGCGTGCACTGTATACTTTTTGATGATGTCGCTTATTTTTCTAGTTTTTTTCCTTCTCAGAAGTTTCTATGAAACATTTATATGGAGGTTGTCTTAGTCAGGGTTTCTATTCCTGCTCAAACATCATGACCAAGAAGCAAGTTGGGGAGGAAAGGGTTTATTTGGCTTACATCCACATTGCTGTTGATCACCAAAGGAAGTCAGGACTGGAACTCAGGCAGGTCAGGAAGCAGGAGCTGATGCAGAGGCCATGGAGGGATGTTCCTTACTGGCTTGCTTCTCCTGGCTTGCTCAGCCTGCTCTCTTATAGAACTCAAGACTTCCAGCCCAGGGATGGCACCATCCACAAGGGGCCCTACCCCCTTGATCACTAATTGAGAAAATGCCCCACAGCTGGGTCTCATGGAGGCACTTCCCCAACTGAAGCTCACTTCTCTGTGATAACTACAGCCTGTGTCAAGTTGACACACAAAACTAGCCAGTACAGAGGTATTTATTCTTGCTAGTGCATTTCCTGAGAGCTACTAAAACAATCCCATATGCACGTACCCATTTAATAAATACTTCGTTGTCTCTAATGAACGGTCTTCAGGTCTTCCTTGATCATGGTATGTAGCCCCACCGCTGTTTTTGGGGGATTTTGGCAAAGGGAACCAGGTTGCCTGGTTCATACCTGTCATAAAAACATCCAAGATTCCTTTCGCAGTTAACTTAGCTACAGCAAGGAAAAAACAGTCCAGAGTACAGAAGAAATCACTTCCTGGAAAGGGAGAGATGTCTCAGTGGGTAAGAGTCCTTGTCATGCAAGCATGAGGATCTGAGTTCAGATCTGAACCCCTGTGAAAAGCCACAAGTAGCCATGTGCCCAATCATTAACCAAGGCAGTGTAGCTCCAGGTTCAACAAGAGATCTGTCTGTGAGGAGTAAGGCAGGAGAATGCTAGAACAGGACACCTGGTGTCCTCCTCTGGCCTCTGTAAGCACCACCTGCATACACACTCCACTAATGTACACACTGTGCACTCATACACATGTATGAGATTTTTAAAAATGTTCCTGATCTGCTTGGAATACTTATCTAAATACTGTGTGCAATTAATTCTTTATCAGCTGTTTACGCCTGACTTACATTTCTTTTTTATTTCACGGTGCCCACGTACTCAGTACCAAAACTTAGAAGGAAAGCAAACAACACAACCCAGAGAATTGTTCCTCTTCAACAGTACAATTTGAATAAACTTAACTAGTTTTAAATTGGTTACTACTCTGAAAAATACATGAGGACGGCCATGCTGCCTCCTGAGTTCATTATTCTAATTGGCTGGTTCTGGATTCAGTCCCACACTAGTGCACCCTACTCTAAAAGCCAGGTTTTGTTTTATTCTGAGCTGCCTGGAAAGCAGCCCAGTTGGACTCTGAAGGGAAGGTAGTTCTAGAATCTTTCTGGAGCCCCAGGGTACATACCAGTGCTATACATCAGGAAAGAGGAGTCAGCTAATTAGAAGACCTCCTTTTTAGTGCTGGAGAAATTAGCAATAGAGTGCAAATCTTTGTTCTAAAGAATTGTCCTGACTAATAAAAGCTACAAATAACTCAAAAAAATCTAAAAATGTCTACTAGCTATAAAATTATGAATAATAAATATCTGGCACAATTGAGTAAATAGACATGTTTAAGTCAGCTGATCTCACCCTGATGATCAGAAGCTGTTCACTCAGTGCTTCTCAACCTTCCTAATGCTGTGACCCTTTAATACAGTTCCTCATGTTGTGGTAACTTCCCAGCCATAAAATTATTTTATTGCTACTTCAAAACAGTAGTTTTGTTACTGTTATAAATCCTAATGTGAATATCTGATAGCAGTCTGTAAAGGTGTTTAGAACCACTGGTCTAGATGCAAAATCTTCACATTTAACTGATCTAACCCTGACATGTTTCGGATTATATTCTTTCCACAAGCTGCTCAATACTAAACACTGTCAAGTCTTCTCTTGTATACAGACGGCTGATGATGATTTAAAGATTGTGAAGTTCCACCCTTTCATTTATAAGTGAGGAAGATAATGTCCAAAGGAAAGCCATCAGCACAAGGCTACATCACTGGTAACCAGAGGGCCAGGTCTGAGCACAATGCCAAATGTGTTTCTTATTATTTCAGGAAGTTTATTATAGGTTAACACAGGGGTTCTCAATCTGTGGGTCGCAACCATTGCAAACACATAATTCAGATGGTCTTGGGAACTAAGATACCGCTCAGTAGCAAAATTGCAGTCATGAAGTAGCAATGAAAATAAGCACCACAACATGAAGAACTGTATTAACGGGTCACAGCATTAGGAACCACTGTTCTAGAAGGAAATGGGCTTTTGCTTCCAGAGCATTAGAGTCCATGATAGTGGCAGGAACGGGTAAGAGCTCATATCTCAAACAACAAGCAGGAAGTAGAAAGTACATTGGAAATGGCACAAGGCTATTAAACCCTGAAGCCCAGTCCCATTGACACACCTTCTCTAACAAGGCCACATCTTCTCAGCCTCTCTAAACAGCTCTACCAACTGGAGACCAAACATTCAAATGTCTGAGCCTGTGGTGAACATTTTCATGTAACCCACCACACTTTGCATATGCCTGATATATATGATATAAAGTGTGTGGATGCTGATATAATGCAGTTAGAATGCATTTAAAGGTGTTACTGAGTTCTTACTGATACTTACTAAGGTTTTAGTTGTTTTGTTTTATGTTCTGGATGAGCTAGAGCTAGGATTATTTGTTATGTAGTGAAGCCACTATGAAATATTTTCCTTTTAATAGATCTTAGTATTTGTTAAAGATTATGAGATAGTTCTAGAGAACTTCTCTAGTTGTTGTGCTTTATGCTTCTGCTGTTAGGATGTTCCCTAGAATCCCAAAGAACATAGTACTATAAAGGAAGAAGAAATAGGGGATGAGGAAAGGAGAATGGAAATGTCTAAGCCACTTACCTTATATTGTCATTGCCAGCAAATAGCATTTTGGAGCTTCATTTCTATATTTGAAGTGATATTTGTCATTTGAGACAATTCTAGAAGAATGGGGACAGCCATGATATGATAAGATATAGCCATGTGACTTGGAGGTCTCCTACATTTGGCTCCTGCCTCTATTCCAGCTCCCAAAGATTGCACATGTTCATATTCTCTGAGGCACTGAATAGGAGGCATGAGGCAATGCTCCTTTCAGTGACCCTCTCTCCCTTATGTGTTTCTGCTTTGAAGTAACCTGGTCACTGTCTGTGGACAGCAGTGTTGATGTGTGTATATGTCCAAGGGGGAGGGTTCTACTGGCACCATCTCTTTTTAATTCTCGCTCTTTGGAGAATTGTCTCCAACCTAAATCCTTATAGAAACTTTTTCTCTGAATTTTGTGATCTCTAGTTTATAATTGAAAACAGGTAAAGCCCAGAAAAGTAAAATAATTTTACAAAGGTAAAGTTACTCAGTTTCCTAGTAAGGGAGAGAGGGTCACTGAAAGGAGCATTGCCTCATGCCTCCTATTCAGTGCCTCAAGCATATGTAGTGTAGCTGGAAAGAAGGAAGCTAAGGTAAGATGTGAGCAGTGTAGCTTCACATGCTTCCATGGAGTAGGCATTAATGTTTCTTAGCTTCAGTTTAGGAATTCAATTTAAAATATGTATTGCCATGATTCATGGGAATCTTCTGTAGAAGGTGTGGTCCTCACACTGTCTGACTTCCTGTTACAGAATGGAAATTGGGGTTCTAGCTAGTGATTCTGATGCCTCAGGCTGTCCTGGGGCCTCTGGGGCCTGTTCCCTAGGTGACTCAGACCCACTGCTCTCCCTTCTCTTGCTTGATGGTCTGTTTTTCTACCTTTCTTCCCACTAGATTACACCTTTCCCTCCTTTTTTTTTAGAAGTTTTTTTTTTTTTTCCCAGTTATAGCTGCTTTAATTGGAAAAAAAAATATGCCTGTTTTTTGTTTTTTGGTTTTTTTAAACTTAAACATTTGTCATTAGTCACTGGTGTCATAACATCCTCTTAAGGAAAGTTACCCTGCTGCTATGTCCTCTCACTGCAGCATCCACAGTCCAGAAGGCTTCTGGTGAGGATAAAAATAGCCTTCCTGCTTGCTGGTTTGTTGTTAGCTTTCCTGGCAGTCGGAAATCTTTTGAATTCCTTAATTAGGTCAGCTCCTTGGTAGCTTCTCTACAGACATTCTCTTCTGCCTGGAACTCTTAGTTGCTTTTAGACCTTGCAACTTTACAGCTGCCTTGAATTAGCTGGGTAGTCTTTCATTCTGTAAAAATGTATTACATTGGCTTTACAATCTTGTTTTCCACTGTCCTATTACAACCTAAAATTGGAATTTGAGGTTTTGGTACAAAAAGAAGGTGCCCCTTGTTTATATTAATACTCGTAACTTCAGTGAGTTTTAAGGTTTCTCTTTCCTGAAATCCTTCTGCTACTTTGGTAGTTATGGTAAAAATTGGGTGCTTGAGTTTTATCTTCTCTTTTTTTCCCAGAAAAGATGTACACTCCTGTTCGCAACCAAAGATACTAGTAAACTTCTAATTCCCTGAACCCGAAAGATTTCCTGGATTATTATTGCGTTCTCCAAAATATCACTTACTAGACAGAACTGCCTGGTGTCCTTTCTTGTGAAGGTGGAAAATCATTGCTTATCTTTGGCTGTTGTTGAAAACGGGAAAGGAATTTCTGTTAATTGTTGAACTACTACTACACACTAAGGATAGAGGGGTTTTAGCACTCTACAGAACTTATTTTAGGACTCTCTCACAATGCCTATAAATGGAAATAGGGATCTCTGTGTCCCTAATATTCAGCAATATGAAATAAATTACAAGACTGTGATTTTATCCTTTTTCCTGTATCTTCTAAGGCAGAGATATCACCACCTTTTGCCTCCGCTCCATTCATCCAGCAGCTGAGTACTGAGTACTTTTCTATACCTGAGTTCTGAAATCCAAGACTATAAGTCTGTTTTCAAAGAGTTTGCTGCCATAGAGGAAAGATAGTAAGTGTGACAGTTAGTTTTGATTGACAGCCTGACATGACCAGAATCACTGTGAAGGGAGGACCAATGAGCAATTATACAGTTTGGCCTGTGTGGGATTGTTACTTGAGTTAACTGAAGTAGGAAGACCTATATCCTGAATGAGTGATACTATTTTAGTGGGCTAGACTCTGAACCAAGTGAATAGGAGAGAGTTACCTGAGCACGAGGGAACATGGTGCTCTGGCTGCTCTTGACTATGGCTATCCTCCAGGTTCTTGCTGCCCTGATTTCCCCACAATGATGGGCTGTAATTCAGAATTATGAGCAAAGTAAACCCTTTCTTCCCTAAGCCCCTGCTTGGGGATTTTATCGCAGCAACAGGAAGTGAAACTAAGACAAGCAGCAACCTCGTATGAGAGGGGTTCCCACACAGACTGATTCAGAGCATGGGGTCATGAAATTGTGAAGACTTCCTTAGGAAATAAGGCCAACAGGGAGCTGCCTATAGCAGCAGGCCAAGGGATGGTAGAGGGAATGGAGGTGGAGCTTGAGTGGTGGGACATTGGAGCTCAGAGAGAGGAGGGCATTCCACAGAGGAGGTGACCAGAAATAGAGGTGATAAATTAACAGAGCTGGATGCCTGGTGGATTTTGTAAGGGTAGGGAAATGGCTCTGTGGACAGATAGGAAAGAGCACAACTGTAAGGATTTTTCCTGGCTCTCACACTAATGGCCCCATCATCCATCTCATAGAGGGCTTTTGTTTAGCCTTAACTCTATGTATAAATGTGTTTTAAAAGGGTCTTTAGAAAGAGCAAGCGTCTATAGCTGGTATCAGTGCCTGTTCTTCCTTTGCGATTTTACATAGAAATGGCCATAAACATTTGGTTGCAGGACAGGTAGATCCTGAGATCTGCTTTGATTGTTAAGCAGTCTTCTTATCGTAAAGTACAGAGCCTAGTGAGTACATTGCATTAGGGCATACTGACATTTGTTCAGCATTTGTGTAAATACAAAGTTGGTATCATAACCAGTGAATTCATAATGGGCCTTTAACCTTTGCTATATGTTGTCCAGGTATCCATAATACCATCTTGCTACAAGTATCAGGCGGTGTTGATTAAAAAACAAAGTATATAAAGGCCATTTGTTACCTTTAATCAGAATTTGTGACAGTACAGCTTTGACTTAGATGTGAACTAAATAAAATTATCACTCTCAGAGTTTTTCTTAAACAACTACTACAATGTATGTCTGTATACAAACATATACACATATGTATATATATATGTGGAAGTTAGGAAATTTTAATGTGGGTCACTGAAAACCCCCTCCTTTTCTTTTGGAGTATCTAGGTTATTCTAGCTTGAGCCAATTAAAAAAATAGCTTAGAATTTCATGCTTCTTGGGATTGTATAAGGACCACATTGGCTATGTTCTAGACAGCAAAGCTGTTATTTCTTATAGAACTTGACTTGTACCACGTCACAAGTTGACTATGAAGAATAGAAGGTCATAGCACGGTATCCAGCAGCACTATAGAACATCTTGATAGTTTTTTGATAGAACATTCTTGATAGATTATTTCCTGATGAATCATCTGCAGCAATAATATCTGGGTTTCTCCTTGGAAAATAAGTTTTAATTATGAAAGTAACCTGTATATTTATTACTAATAAAATAGAGCATTGCCTTTTATCTCCTTGATGAACTTGCTTAGTCCTAAAAGAATGTGTTAGTACATACTGTTGCACTCTTAAGTTCATCCGTTTGCTAAACAGTGCTTCTTTCCAACTAACAGATGCCCAGCATGGAACTCTTAAGTTGGTACACAGACCCTTTCTAGCTGTAGAATTTGGTAATGCTGTTTCCCAGAGTCAGACTGTATCAGTTGCCTATATTTGGCTAGGTTGAATAGTGTCTACAAATATAGCCTCTGGCTTCTGTATGAGATGTGCTAGGCTCTGGCTCCAAATGCCATAGCTGTCTCCAGAGACACATTGCATTTCTGGTGATAGTGTCCTTTAAGACAATGAGTGCTGATCAGGTAGTGGTGGGTTTTTGTTGTTGTTGTTGTTGTTGTTGTTGTTTTGTTTTTATGTCTACAACAGAGTCGATAGCAAAAGCCTTCAGGGATTGAGTATTAGCCATCAGATATGTTCATTTGTTTAAAATCCTAATGTCATCCTTTTTCCTTCAGGAACTAAAATTTAAATGTACAAAAACATATTTATAGATGGACGAGTTATCAAAACATGAACCCAGCAAGACCACAGGCACTGGATTATATTTATATTCATCTATCTCAATTATTTTTTATTTTATCCTTTATTCATTATGAAATACTTATGTTTTAAGTTCAGTAGAATGAACTCATTGTTTTGGTGCCCAAACAGGAAATGTAGGGGTTTGTTTTTTTTTTTAAATGTTTTAGTTCAAAGGAGCATTTATTATATGAAAGAGATAAGAGACTTTATCCATTAGCTGAAATGGTTACATAAAACTGGCTATTGCTGTGGCTAGGACTTAGAGAGCTAATAGAAAAAGAGGTTTCCATTTTGGGAAAAGAGTCTTGAAAAAAAGATGACCCTAATCATCTTTTCCAAATGTTTGGAAAAGCTCCTCAAAAACTTGTCTCCTTAACAAAAACCAGCACAGAGGTTTCTAACAGATTAGCTAATAACCACCATACTCAGAAGTATTCAAAATAGCCTGTAGTAGTTCCATACAAACTATAATATTTCCAGATACTAAAAGAAACGAGCTGTGGAGCTCTAGAGAAGACAGAAGAACCATAAATCCCTAGTAAGTGAAGGAAGCCAGTCTGATAAGGTTTGGTTCTCTGGTTTCAGCCAAATGATACCCTAGTAAAAGGGAAAGCTATAAAATTAGCAAAAAGATCTGAGGTTTGGGTGATAGGGCAGAATGAATAGGCAGAACAGAGAAATCTTAGGATAGTAAAACTACTGTAATTCTGTATCAATAGGTATATGTGGCTGCATGTTGTTATATATTCCTCTGAACAGTAAGAATGAAAGTAATATGACCTGTGGTGTTTTTGGTATTAATGAAATGCTTATTTAGATTCATCACTTAAAACAAATGTACCACTCTGGAGCTAACTTTTGCTGTGATTTTAAAAAACCAAACAAACAAACAAACAAAAAACAAACAAACAAACAAAAACCTCTTTAGATAGGCAGAGAGGTACTGAGACACATTACACATTACACATTAACATGATATACAATCTTTGGCTAGGAGCATGCAATGAGTCCCACTGTGGATCTGTGGGATGGGAGAGTCAAGATTTTAGTCACTGAATAGGAAAGGGAAGACAATGAGCACTATTGGCATCCAGAGAGCAAAGAAGACAGAGGGCCCAGAGGGACACTGCAGGTAGCTTGTAGACGGTTCAAGTCCTCCATAGTATGGGCACTTTGGGAGAATTTCCAGAGAAGGAGAGATAGTACCCATAATTATGAATGACTTTTTAGATTTGTTAATTATAGAAAGAATTTACAGAATTGGGAAATACTGTGAATCTTAAAAAAAAAAAAAA